>CATIWC010003505.1:0-186484 GCA_948472305.1 Vicia faba | reverse complement strand
TCCTCTTGCTGCACCTTAAGATTCACTTTCCATCAATCTCACTCAAGGTACTGTAACACCTGTTACAAATTCCATTGTTTCTAGCTTGTCTGTGTCTACTACGCCTGAATCTGCACCACAGTTTGAGCACTCTCTCAGTAGACATGGTGGCAGATCCTCACATTCTAGAGGAGGTGGTCGTAATGGTGGAAGGAATCGTGTTCAATGCCAGATTTGTGCTAAGACTGGTCATGATGCTAAAGTTTTTTACTGCAGACTTACAATGTAACCTAACAATGCTAATCAACGGCGTGCTCCTATGGTACATATGTCTTCTCCCTGGTTTCAGGGTGCTCCACCTCAATAAGCTTCTAATCAGTGGATTGCACCAAAATTTGTGCAGTGGTATGACCTGCCGGTGCAGCTAGACCAGATAAGCAACCTCAGGCATACTTTGCTGGTTCAGAGACAAACACCGGTCAAACAACAACTTCTTTTTGGTATCCAAATTCATGAGACATTCATCATGTCACTCGTTCTGAAGAAAATGTTCTGGATAATATCTCTACTTCCGTATCTGACCAAGTGATACTTGGCAATGGTCAAGTTCTGTCAATAAACTCTATTGATAACACTTCCTTTCACTCACCATACAAGCCACATATCACACTCACACTAAGAACTTGTTGCTAAGATCACAAAGAATCTTATCTCTGTTAGCCAGTTTGCTAGAGATAATCATGTTTATTTTGAATTCCATCGTGATACATGCCTTGTCAAATCTCAGGCTACTTCTGAAGTTGTGCTACAAGTTGCTCTTGGCAAAGATGGACTCTACTCCTGTGGATCCCTACAGGCTATGTCTTCTCCTTCTGTTAAGAATATTGCACCTGTTGTTCACACACTCACTAGCATCAATTCTCATTCTAGCAATTTCAATTCTAGTGCAAATAATAGTACCAATTTCTTAGGCCCTTCCTTATATGAGAAATGACACAAAAGACTAGGACACCCTCATCATGAGGTCCTTAAGTCTGTACTTTCAGTGTGTAATCTCCTTATTCCTCATCAATCTAAGTTTGATTTTTGTGTTGCTTGTTGTTGTACCCCAAAATTTGCCCTCTCATTTATCAAAACTTTTCTCACAAGATCTCTTTGACTCAAGACTGGATTAGGGTTTGGTCAGCTCAATCATGCACTGATGACCCAAAATTAGGGTTTGAGATGGCACACGGATTTTTGGGCTATCAATGCTTCATGGGACTTTCAAACATCATTATGGATCCCTAAGATCACTCATGACAAATTTCAAGCCTTGAACCACATTTTTGGTCAGTCAATTGGGCAGTTGACCTAAAAATCAGCTGTTTTGGGGAAAAAGTCAACCATGGCCAATTTACAGTCAAACTTCATAATTTTTTATCAACATCAACATTTTAGACTCATATGTATCATTTGATCAAGTTTGAATCACAATTCCTCAAGAAATTTGATCAAATCATCAAAAGGGCAAAATGGTCAAAATTAGGGTTTTGACTAAGAAAGGGAAATTTCTGATTTTTAACCTAGCAAATGACCAATTGAGTTAAGGCATGATTTCAAGGATTCAATTTCATCATCTTGACTTAATTACATGGCTTAAAACATTTCAATTTCATTGGATTGACAGATGAAATTTGCAGTCAACTGATCAAAAGTCAACTGTACACTGAAAAGTCAAACTTTGACTTTTTGGTCAAAATCAAGTGCCAAGGATCACAATTCATCAAAACATGTAAAAATGTGAAACTTGTTCATCAAGAAATCCAAATTTAAAGATTAGGGTTTAAATTTGAAAATTTTCTTAACTTAGAAATTTTCTAAGTATAAAAAATTTCTTATTTTTTCTCAACTTTAGGCCATTTTTTCACCATGATGCATAATAATTCAAAGAAAGTTCCCCACATGAAAGTTGTAGACCTCCATTAAATATACAACTTTGCTTCATACACTTTTCCCTAAATATGCTTGGATCTCAAGATATAGATTTATGAATACATGGTCATGAACTAAATAACTTACAGGTCTAAAGCAATTTGTACAAGTTTATACCAACCCTAAGAAAGCAAGTACAAGCATGGCAAGCCTTGTCCTTTTACTTTACTTCAAAAGCAAGAAAGGTTGCAAATAGGTGAGAACTGGAACATCTGTTGGAGGGTTGACATGAAACTGATTCTATACTAATATAAAACATAATACAACTTAACACACGATTGAAAAAAGGCTGAAACACTCCCAAGCTCAAAAACACCAGAAAACTGTCAAAACTTACAGTTTTGGCATAAGCATACCAATATCTCATTTGGCTCGTGAGTTTACATTCTTGATCATCAAAACACCTTACCTACTTGATATCCAACTAATCCAGACCTTCGTCCCTGTACTGTAACCCCTTCTCCATCATCTTAAATTTTTGTTTTCAAAGCTTGCAGGTTGACTTGGCCAAGGAGTTTCAGGCACTTTCAGAGCAAGGCAAGGGTGGGAATACATTCAGGGAAGTTCAAGGAAGCTCAAGCAAGCATCATGCCTCCATCAAACTCACTCCAGTTCCATCCATGATTTCAACTGAAGGAAGTAAAATCTCAACTTCTATCTCCTTGTACAGGAAACCATTGGCCATGATTTGTGAATAAATAATGTAGCCTTCATTGCAACGAAACTGTACATATCTTTATCTTACATTTATTTGGCCTGAGTTGAGAGAATTTAGAAGTTGAAGTTTCTGAAAAAAATAGGTTTAAATTTAGGGCTTTTAAAATTCTCTCTGATCTTTGATTGTTAGATTACATAACTTATATGGTTAGAATCGTGAGATCAAATACTACAACTTTCATGTTATGAGTTTTCATTTTCATGGAAGAATGAGAGAGTTACAGGACATCTAGCCAAGCTTGAGGAAGAAGATGAAGTACAGGGCAAAGACTTGTTTCATGTTATATTATTTTCGTTTCACTTAAGACAATGGATGTATAGCCACCCCAGTGGCAAAGTAGCGCGCTGGTGAGACCCATGTCCTGGGTTTGAACCTGGGCGCTACTTTTGTTTTCCATATTTTGCCATTTTTCAGTTTTTGTGATCTTTTGCAGGTTGGGCCTCCATATTTGGGCCATGATTCGTTTTGCTAACATTGCTGCCAGTTTTCTACAGCACCCCCCTTTGCCAACTCTTTTAATATTTTTATTTAATTTATTTTTGTTTTCATTAATATTTTCTTTTATGCATAAAAAAATCCTAAAAAATATAAAATTAATAATATTGCATTTTTATTTTGTTTTAGTTTATTTTGCACATAAAAATATATTTTATTTTTTAATATATATCATGTATTTTCTCAATAAACTTGTGAAATATAATTAAAATATATTTATCTTAATTTATTTATCCCATACTTATAAATATTCATTTTTGCGTATATAAAAACTTTATATTTTTATATACAATATTATTTATTATTTTAATATAAAAAATACATAAATAATACATATGAACTTCATTTTCTTTTAAAATAGAAATTAGGGTTAAAACCTCCCTTCTAAAAAATTAATTTCTTTTCCTTATAATTTTAGGTTTAGATTAAAATTTCTTTTACATAAAAATAAAACAAAAATCTTTTCCTTACATGTATATTATATTGCATCTTTAAATATTGTATTATTTATTCTAATTCGTACAAATTCGACTTGGTTGTAATAATTTATTTAGGTTTATATTTTTGCAAATCCCCATTCAAATTTGTATTCCCCCCTCCCATAAAATTGTTGTAATAGCTTAGTAATATTTACATTACGCAATTTATCGCTTTACATGCCATGATTAGTAATTAGGGTTTGTATGATAAGATCGAAATAAAGCAAAATAGAAAACTCTAAATACAAGATAAAACCAAAGCATGAAAATGATACACTTACACACAAACACCCTTAGGGTTTCTCCACTTGGTTGCCTTATATAAAAATAGCCATATTACACATGCGAAGTATCTTGGCAAAACAAACAAATATAAGATCATAGTCCCTCGATGACGCTATTCAAGGTTGCCTTACAAAATGATCTTGGTGCCTCAAAATGTTAAGATACTTTGCAAACATTGCTAATCATGGTTATACGATGACCCACGCTCGTCCCGTTTACATCCAAAGATAGGGTTGCTTACCAAATCAATGGTAAGACAACAACGTTAAAGGAATAGAAAATGCACAAGAAAGACATTTGAGTAGGTAGATTACTTCTAGTTACTTGCTCTATTTCAAACAACCATCCTTGCTATTTTCAAAACAAACACACACATTTCAAAAGCATCTTACAAATATTGAAAATATTTTCAAAAGAAAAACATCTTTGTATACATTCTCACGAACGAGAATCATTGCAAAGATTGCCTAAATGAATGGCCTCTTTTACAAAATACTTTCAAAACCACACCAAACACATTTTCAAACAACAAAAGCAAGTGATCTAAGCAAGTAACTAAGAGCCCATGGAAAACCATGGATGAAAAGGGTTCTAATACCTTCCCTTTTCATAATCTACCCCCCGAACTCAAGAAAACATCTCAAAGGTCTTTCCTGTGCTTTTTCACTTTTCCTTTTGGATAAAAGAAAAGTCGGTGGTAACTCTTGCTAACCGCAACATTTGCGATAAAACACAAAACCCTCAAGTCAGTTCTCTCACCGTATCACAGAACTGGCGACTCTGCTGGGGATATTTTAAAAGTGGGGTTACCTTAGGGCTAGATCACATTTATTTGCTTACATTGTTTGACTTGTTTGCTTTATATTATGGTTCTTTGTTTGGGTTTGAATCCTCCACCCGGATTTGGGAAACATTATAGGTAAATAGCAATACATTATGGAAACTGTGCGGGGTATACCGACATGGTCTAAGCAATATCTATGTTAGTGTGACATATTTGTGGGTACCGGTAGCCTTTGAGTCAATCAAAGAGAATACGGGGCCACTGAGTGATGTCATGAAGCACTAATGAACTTCTAGAACCCTTTACTTGACCAACTTGGCCTTTAGGATGTAGTGAGATGATCGGCTTTGGTGCATTCCGAAGTTGGTAGATACTTGATACTACACTCATTGAGGGTTGGTTTCTTGGGATATTTCGGTCGCCATTAAAGAGGCTTGAGCTGAAACAATAACCAAGGAAACAATCCGGTGATATTGAGCTCCTTAGAACCCGGTTACTATTATTAGGACAGGTTGAGCCAACTAAACTTCAAGAGGGTACTTACCTATAAAACCCCATGCAAGCCTAAACTAAGAATTTGTTTGTTTTGCTTGTATATGCATACTTGTGCATAACATCATGGACATCATGAACATCATATGCATCCACTAACCATTTCAAGGATTTTGGAGATTCATTTTTGTTCTTGTTTTGTAGGATATGGATTCACTTCGCAGGAAAACTATCCAAATCAACCTTGTAAGAATTCCTCCACAACTCAAGGAGCTAGATTCAAGGATCCCTGAGAACTCTCCATTCACCGAGAGGCATGGTCGTCTACTCAACTTTGTCACCTCCAACACAGAGGAGGATATGATGAAAGTGCTCTTCCAGTTCTTTGATCCTTTGCATCATTGCTTCACATTTCCTGACTATCAGCTTGTGCCTACTTTGGAAGAATTCTCTCAACTATTGAGGATTCCCATTCTCAATCAACTACCTTTCAACGGTACAGAAATAGATCCAAAGCCAGAAGAGATTGCTCAAGCCCTGCACTTGCACTCATCTGATGTCATAACTCATTGGGAAACTAGAAGTGGTGTCAAAGGCTTCTTAACAAAGTTTTTGTTTGAGAAGGCCCAAAGTTGTTAGAATTCCTTAGACTTGCAAGCATTTGAGGAAATTGTGGCTCTTCTTATCTATAGGATGGTCTTGTTCCCCAATCCTGACCAACTCATAGATGTGAGTGCCGTCAAAATCTTCATGTCACACAATCCGGTGCCTACATTACTAGGGGATATCCTGCACTCTTTTCACACTCGTACAATGAGGAAAAGAGGTGTCCTTATGTGTTGCACTCCCCTCCTGGAAAGATGGTTTATTTCTCATCTTCCCCAATCAGTCTTAAATAATGAGAAAGGTTTAAGGTGGTCACAAAGGTTAATGACGCTCAAACATTCAGATATTCATTGGTGCTCTCGATCCAAAGAGAATGTTATCATTGTTGACCGTTGTGGGGAATTCCCTAATGTCCATCTACTTGGAATTAGGGGAGGCATCACCTACAACCCATGCTTAGCTCTAAGACAATTTGGTTATGCCCGAAGGGATGGCCCTTATGAGATGCTGATTCAAGGCTTAGTATTCGACTACGACAACGATGATTAAGGTCTTCGCCAGAGATTCATCCGAGCTTGGAGGATGCTAAACAAGGTGGATAGCAAGACTTTGGGACACAAGAAGTCCATCCCCCTTGAGCATTACCTAAAGTGGGTACGAACCCGTGCTCAAAGTCTTATAATGCCTTATCCTTCCATTCTCTCGGTGATCATTGAGCCTGTTAAGGAAGGAGAAGTTCCATACAATATCCTACATCCTGACATGCCCACATCTCTTGAATACCTACAAAGGGATTGAATACAACTCAAAGGAGAGCGAGATACTTTTGAAGCCCAATTCTACGCAAGCGAGAAGAAGGTTTTGGAACTCACTAGGCTACTTCATGAGGAGCAGACTCTAAATGCCTACATAGCATCAAAGAGGATGCGCACTACTTTTTTATCTTAGAGTGTTGTATTATTTTGCCCAAGGGGCATTGACGTACTCAAACTCTGTTTTATTAATATAACGTGTGTTTCTTTTTGTTTAAAATAAACTTGAATCTTTTAAAATCCTTGAAAACATTACATATGCACATATCATTCATCATAACATAAACATGTCTTTTGCAACAAGTTTCCTCATCTCTCTACTGTTTATTTCAGTAAGATGGATCTCGAACAGACAGTCAAAGATCTTCACACCCAAAACATGCAGTTTCAACATCTACTCATGACCCTAGCCAAGGGGCAAGATGAGTTGAAGACTCTATTAGCTGAAGAAAGAAAAAAGAAAACAAAGAAAGCCACTGGGGTTTTGAACATGGGGAGAAGGTTTCAGGGGAAAACTAGATGATAAGTACAGACATCTTGAAGAGCGTTTAAACGCTATGGAAATACAAAGGGTACCAGGTCTAGACTTTGAAGAATTGGGGCTAGTATCGGGAATTGTGATCCCACCAAAGTTCAAAGTGCCGTTGTTTGCAAAATATGATGGGGTGTCATGTCCTAAAATGCACCTCCGATCATACGTGAGAAAGATTCAGCCGCACTCTGCCGATAAAGACTTATGGGTCCATTTTTTCCAAGATAGTTTATCCGGAACACAACTCGATTGGTTCTACCAATTAGAAAGGGCCGATGTCCATAATTGGGAAGACCTTGCCGTAGCTTTCTATAAATAATACCAGTATAATGCAGATTTGGCGCCTACCCGTACTCAACTTCAGAGTATGACTATGACTTCAAATGAGGGTTTCAAAGATTACGTGCAGAAATGGAGAGATCTAGCTGGGAGAGTGTAACCCCCTCTGTCTGAAAGGGAGTTGGTGGATATGTTCTTAGGAACTCTATCAGACCCTTTCTTCAATCATTTGATTGGGATCTCTTCTACTGGGTTTACTGAGTTAGTATTAACCAGAGAGAGAGAGTGGAAGCTGGCATAAAAAGTGGAAAGATTCAGAAGGATTCATCTGCCTCTACAGCTGTGAGAAAGCCTTTCACCGGAAAGAAGGAGGTATCTTCTATTTATCCACAAAGGAACCAGGGGGGAGCTGAGCGCCGACCAATGGTAGGGGCCGTTATGATCCCACAACCTACATCTAATCAACCAAGAAGTAACCAACAGAGGGTGGAAAGGCCAGTCCGATAATTCACCAGAATTAATATGACTCTAGCCCAGGTCTTACCAAATCTTCTGTAATCTAATCTGGCAACTTTAAAAGAAGCTCCAAAGAATCCCAACACGGCGTCCCCTCATTATCACCCAAATTCCAGATGCGCATATCATTCCGAGAGTCCGGGTCATGACACCAACAGCTGTTGGGCCCTGAAAAACAAAATTCAAGACCTTATAGATGCAAAGGAGATTGAGTTTGATGCACCCGAGAAGCCAAATGTCATTTCCGCTCCGATGCCTAGGCATGGTCACAACACCAATGCTATCGAAGAAGATTTGTTTGTTGCCACAGTGGATGAACTCTTGACTCCACTCCCAATCATTAAGATAAACTTGTTGAAAGCTGGTATATTCCCAGGTTGTAATGAAGACTGCCATATTTGCTTATCCTCACCAACTGTTTGCCCTCTGTTGAAGACAGACATTCAACGCTTGATAGACAACCAAGAAATTATGTTTGAAAATGCTCATGTTTCACCTGTTCCTGTTGAAAACGTTTCAATCATAACCATCTCCGCCAATCCTTCCAGGGTCCCCAAAAGACCCGTTAGGATTACATCGATTCCAAAGACTACTCCTCTTATAATCACAATTCCCGGGCCGGTCCCATATGAATCAGATAAAATAGTACCGTGGAATTACGGTGGAGACATCTACTACCATGGTATTAAACCAGATGGGCTGACCGCTGAAGAAGTAAGCTCCGAAGAAGAAGATTCCGACATTAGCAATATTTCCGGAGCTAGTAATATTACCCGTAGCGGTAAAATCTTCTCTCCAGAGATTGCCCCTCCAAAGGCAGTTTTTGGACTCGTGGCTGTTCCAAAGGTTACCTCTATACCAATAATCATATCTGCAAGTGCTCCTACCGACAAAGACGACACGATCCCTGCTGTTATCCCTACCAACACTTCTACTGCTGAAAATCAAGGAAAAAGTATTCAAGAAGAGCCTGTCCGGACGAAGGCTCAACCACTGGCTATCCCCAAAACCTCCAAAAAGGAAATGGAGGAGATCCTGAGGATAATAAAGAAGAGTGACTATGACGTGGTTGAACAGTTGGGGCAAAATCCCTCCAAGATCTCCATGCTAGCATTGATGTTGTGTTCTGAGGCACATGCGAAAGCTCTGGTGAAATTTCTGAAGACAGCCCATGTTCCACAAGAGATGTATGCTGACCAATTCCAAGATTGTATGGCCAGTTTGACAACTGATAACGACCTAGGCTTCTATGATGCTGATTTGACACCAAGAGGGAAAAAGCACAAAGAGGCACTACATGTCTCTATGGAGTGTAGAGGGACGACTCTGGCCCATGTCTTGGTGGACACGGGCTCATCTTTGAACGTTTTACCGAAGAAAGCTCTCAACAGATTGGATTGCGAAGGACTAACATTGAAACCCAGTAACATAGTTGTGAGAGAATTTGATGGCTCAAATAGGATGGTCCACGGGGAGGTGGACATCCCCGTAAAAGTGGGAACTCAGACTTTCAACTCAACCTTCTATGTAATGGACATCCGCCCCTCTTACTCCTGTCTGTTAGGACGGCCCTGGATCCATAATGCTGGTGCTGTCACCTCTACACTACACCAGATGCCGAAATACCCGGTCCATGGAAAGATTATCACTGTCCACGGAGAGGAAGAGTACATGATTAGCCATCTAAATTCTTTCCAGTATATGGAGTTGGATGGCGAGTTCATTGAAACTCCTTTTCAACATTTCGAAGAGGTCTCTCAAGAGGTAGCAGTAACCAAGGCGGTATCCCAGATCCCCAAGATCACAAGACCTCCACTTCGAATGTCATCTCTAAAGGACACTAAGGCAGTAGTAGAGGAGGGCGAATGCACCATCTGGGGGCAGCTTCCAGACATTCTGTATAAATCTGACAAGTTTGGCTTAGGGTTTACTTTAAATGCTCAGAAGGATGTGCGTCGTGCCCGTGCTGGAGGGCCACCTCTGAAGATTAGAAACCAAGAGGTCAACACAATGGAAGATGGGGAAGAAGAGGGCAGCTTGGAGGATTGGATATTTCCTACTGTCAATGGAGGACTTCGCAATTGGGAAGCCAAAGACTTTGTCCCAATTACTTTCATCTCTCAGTAATTTATCTTTTACATTTCTATTGGACTTGTAATATTCACAAACAATTCGCACATTAAAAACCTTGTGTCTTACCCGAGGCACAATGGTCCATTTGTAAGGGTTTTTATTTCATCTTCATATGACATTCAATGAATCATGGACGTTTTTTCACATACAAACCTTTTATGCTCATTGTCTTTCTTTTACATTTTATTGTTTGAAGATGGCTATACCCTTACACACACCCACACTCACAAATGCAGGTACCCCTACATTTCGGATCCCATGGGTAACGATACTGCTATGGCCTTTAGTGACTCTGAAGATCTAATCTACCAAGCCGAAGACAAAGGTGAGGAAGATTGTGAAGTACCAGGGGAATTGGCCAGACTACTACAACAAGAGGAAAGAGCTATTCAGCCTCATGAGGAACTGTTGGATACAATCAACGTGGGTACCGAGGAAGATAAAAAGGAAATCAAGGTGGCTGCCAATCTAGAGCCGAGTGTCAAGGAGCGTCTATTTCAGCTATTACATGATTATGTTGAGATCTTTGCCTGGTCATACGAAGACATGCCAGGACTTGATACAAACATCGTGGTACAACGACTACCCACAAGAGAAGACTGTCCACCAGTGAAACAAAAAGTCCACTGCATGAGACATGACATGTCAGAGAAGATCAAAGCGGAAGTCATGAAACAATTCAATGTTGGATTCTTGGCTGTCACTTCCTATCCTCAATGGGTTGCCAACATTGTTCCCATGCCTAAAAAGGACGGCAAAGTACGAATGTGCGTGGACTATAAAGATTTAAACAGGGCCAACCCTAAAGATGATTTTCCACTTCCCCATATTGATATCCTGGTTGACAATACAGCCCAGCACAAAGTATTTTCCTTCATGGACGGATTCTCAGGCTATAACCAAATCAAAATTGCACCCGAGGACATGGAGAAAACTACATTTGTCACACGGTGGGGGACTTTTTGCTACAAAGTGATGCCATTCGGATTGAAGAATGTTGGGGCAACCTATCAACACGCCATGGTAGCCTTATTTCATGATATGATACATCATGAGATAGAGGTCTATGTAGATGACACGATAGCCCGATCACAAACTGAGAGGAGCACCTTGATCATTTACAGAAGTTGTTTGAGAGATTGAAAGAGTACAAACTAAGGTTGAATCTAAACAAGTGTACATTCGGAGTCCAGTCCGGTAAACTCTTAGGTTTCGTTGTCAGCAACAAAGGCATCGAGGTTGATCCAGCCAAGGTTAAAGCAATACAAGAAATTCCTGCTCCTCGTACTGAGAAGGAGGTCAGAGGATTCTTGGGACGCCTGAACTATATTGCCAGATTCATTTCTCACCTGACAACTACTTGTGAGCCAATCTTCAAACTATTGAAGAAAGATCAAGTAGTCAGATGGAATGATGAATTCCAGACTGCTTTCGACAAAATCAAAGAGTACCTACAAGAGCCTTCTATTTTGATGCCACCAGTCGAGGGAAGACCACTGATCATGTATCTGACCGTTTTAGAGAACTCAATGGGGTGTGTATTGGGGCATCATGACGATTCTGGTCGAAAAGAGCACGCTATTTACTACCTGAGCAAAAAGTTTACCGACTGTGAAACCAGATATTCACTGCTCGAGAAAACTTGTTGCGCTCTGGCATGGGCTGCTCACCGGTTAAGACAGTATATGCTGACTCATACTACCTTGTTGATATCTAAGATGGATCCGGTAAAATATATCTTCGACAAGCCTGCTCTTTTTGGGAGAATAGCTAGATGGCAGATGATCCTAACAGAATACGACATACAATATACTACCCAAAAAGCTATAAAGGGCAGTGTGCTAGCTGATCATCTTGCTCATCAAGCTGTAGAAGATTATCAGTCCATGAAGTTTGAATTCCCGGATGAAGACATCATGACATTAGACAACTGTGAAGAAATCAGGCCATGTGACGGACCTGAACAAGGATCCCGATGGACCCTGTTCTTTAATGGGGCATCCAATGCACTTGGTAATGGTATCATCGCTGTACTCATATCTCCGGAAGGGTGTCACAATCCCTTTACTGCCAGACTTTGCTTCAACTGTACGAACAACATGGCAGAATACGAAGCATGCATCTTTGGTCTCAAGGCTGCCATAGATTTGGGAATCAAATCCTTAGATGTATTCAGAGATTCAACCTTGGTTATCAGTCAGATCAAAGGAGAATGGGACACTAAGCACCCAAACCTTATCCCTTACAAAGAACATGTTTTGACATTGCTACCAAATTTTGAACAGATTACCTTCGAGCATTTCCCGCGAGAAGAAAATCAGCTAGCAGATGCTCTAGCCACAATGTCATCTATGTTTAAACTTTGGGATAACGAGGCTCCCTAGATCACCATCGAACGAATGGATGAACTAGCACACTGTCACGAGATTAATACTAAGGAAGTAGTGGACCAGCCTTGGTTTCATGAAGTCAAGAGGTATCTCGAGGCTCAAGAATATCCAGAAGGAGCTTCAATCAATGATAAAAAGTTCTTAAGGAGATTCTCTGCTAAGTTCTTCTTGAGTAATGACATCCTGTACAAACGCAATCATGACTCCATTCTGCTCCGGTGTGTGGATAAGATTGGGGTAGAAAAGATCATGGCTGAATTACATGAAGGTACCTTTGGCACTCACTCCAATGGGCATACGATGGCGAAGAAAATCCTACAGGCAGGCTATTATTGGTCTACCATGGAAGAAGACTGCTATCAACACTCTCGAACATGTCATAAGTGTTAATTCTATGCGGATAAGGTGCACGTACCTCCAGTTCCTCTGAATGTCTTGACGGCTCCTTGGCCCTTTGCTATATGGGGAATCGATATGATTGGGGAGATCAAGCCTACAGCCTCCAATGGACACCGCTTCATTCTAGTGGCCATTGACTATTTTACAAAGTGGGTCGAAGAAGCTTCCTTCACATCTGTTACTAAGAATGTTATTGCCCGCTTCATCAAGTAGAATCTTATTTGCCGGTACGGTATCCCAGAAAGGATCATCACTGATAATGGTACAAACCTTAACAATACTATGATCACCGCCTTGTGCGAGCAGTTTAAGATTCAGCATCACAATTCGTCCCCCTATCGGCCAAAGATGAATGGTGCCGCTGAAGCTGCAAATAAAAACATTAAAAAGATCATACAGAAAATGACAGTCACCTACAAGGACTGGCATGAGATGCTGCCATTTGCTCTCCACGGGTACCGTACAACGGCTCGCACGTCAATTGGGGCAACACCCTATTCTTTGGTTTATGGCATGGAGGATGTCTTGCCTATTGAGGTTCAGATCCCCTCTTTGAGAATTATGAAGGATGCATGTTTAAGTGAGGATGATTGGATCCAGACTCGACTTGAACAACTAAACTTAATTTATGAAAAGAGACTTACTGCTGTTTGCCATGGTCAGATGTATCAAAAACGGATGATCAAGGCTTTCAACAAGAAATTCAGACGCCAAGTATATCAAGTTGGAGATCTAGTGATCAAACGCATTATCCTGCCACAAAGTGATCCCAGGGGAAAATGGACTCCTACCTATGAAGGACCATTTGTAATCAAGAACATCTTCTCCGGTGGGGCAATGATCTTAACCACCATGGACGGCAATGACCTACCACACCCTGCAAACGCGAATATAGTCAAAAGATACTACGCATAAGAGACCCGCTAGGTTGACACACCTAGATAAAAAAAAGGGGCATCCCGGCGAACCAAAAGGGTTCGGGCAAAAATTAGGGATAAAATAAAAAAATCTGTACACCCGACAATTTGAAAACCCGAAAGGGCGACTTGGGCAAAAAGGGGTTTCCCGGTGGACTGAAAACCCGAAAGGGCGGTCCAGGCAAAAGTTAGGGGATTAAAGCGTATGACTATATCCCGCCGGATCACTTTGAGGACAACCTCTTGACTTCCACTGGCAAACTTGGAGTTTCTGATCAATTCAATCATCTTCGGACGAAGCAACAAATAGACAAGATATTCGGAGATGCGAAGGCCATAGCAGAATGGAAACCCCATCGGATTATTACACATAGCTATCTTTCTTTGTATAAAGTATTTTTTGCTTTTTATGGCAGCATTCTCTTACTAGAATGATTGTCTCCTTTGTATAAAATACTTATTCAAAGTTAAATACAAAGATATCTCTTTAAAGTACAAGAAACTATTTGTCCTTTTTCTTTACACTTGTGTTTTATTTGCAAAAACGTCCAATGATTCATTAATGAACATATGCATTTGAATATAATTACTGTTTACAAATAAACAAAATAAGAAAGACAATTACTGATAGGTTGAAAGGACAGGAAAACGTCTCTAGGCTATTCCATAAGCAATCCCCACAGTACGTCATTTAGATCCCCAGCGAAACTAAAACCTCAAATTATTAATCCCCAGTAGAGGTCGTCAAAATTCTCAGAATTCCTTAGGCGGTACGTGGCATTACTCTCACAATATAATTTTGTCAGTACTTCAACTTCAAGACATGAAGAATCCACATATCCTCAACAACGTTCAGGAATTTATTTTCCTCAATCATGCAGCAATACAGCAAATCAACTTACATGCGCATACATTACGTCCATATATCATAAACATTGATAAAACAAATACATTGCATCATACATTTCATGCAGCATAACTTTGTGTTTCAGCTAACATTTTACCCTTTTCAGGATAAGGTTAAATAGCTACCATTAACAATGTGCAATCAGATACAGTTTGGATACGCTTCAGACACGGGTGCCATTCTGATACTCATTCAAATTTCAAATTCAGATACAGTACGGATACACTCCAGTCACTGATTCCATTCTGATACTCATTCAGATTTCAAGTTCAGATACAGTACGGATACGCTCCAGACACGGTTGCCATTCTGACACTCATTCAGATTTCAAGTTCAGATACAGTACAGATACGCTCCAGACACGGATGCCATTCTAATACTCATTCAGATTTCAGGTTCAGATACAGTACATATACGCTCCAGACACGGATGCCATTCAGATACTCATTCAGATTCGACTTTCAGATACAGTACAGATACGCTCCAGACACGGATTCCATTCTGTTGCTCATACAAATTCAGTCTCCAGATACAGCTCAGATACGTTCCAAACACGGACACCATTCTGATACATTTCCTTTCGACTTACAACTTACTGCTCAACACACATTCTTGGATGGAATCTACAAGCCCATCTCCAACAAGACTCTATCACTTCTCCAAATGGCATCTTCAAGCCCATTCCCTCAACTACACATCGTCGAGTGCAAATTTATGGGCACTATAGTGTCTAATCATCTTTCACCTTTGAGTCACGAATGGAAAAGCTCGCCAATCTAACTCTTCAGGTCTAAGAAGATTGAACAGGGGCAGCTGTTGTACCCCAAAATTTTCCCTCTCATTTATCAAAACTTTTCTCACAAGATCTCTTTGACTCAAGACTGGATTAGGGTTTGGTCAGCTCAAGACATCTCATCATGCACTGATGACCCAAAATTAGGGTTTGAGATTGCACAAGGATTTTTGGTCTATCAATGCTTCATGGGACTTTCAAACATCATTATGGATCCCTAAGATCACTCATGACAAATTTCAAGCCTTGAATCACATTTTTGGTCAGTCAATTGGACAGTTGACCTAAAAATCAGTTGTATTGGGGAAAAAGTCAACCATGGCCAATTTACAGTCAAACTTCATAATTTTTGATCAACATCAACATTTTAGACTCATATGTATCATTTGATCAAGTTTGGATCACAATTCCTCAAGAAATTTGATCAAATCATCAAAAGGGCAAAATAGTCAAAATTAGGGTTTTGACTGAGGAAGGGCAATTTCTGATTTTTAACATAGCAAATGACCAATTGAGTTAAGGCATGATTTCAAGGATTCAATTGCATCATCTTGACTTAATTACATGGCTCAAAACATTTCAATTTCATTGGATTGACAGATGAAATTTGCAGTCAACTGATCAAAAGTCAACTGTACACTGAAAAGTCAAACTTTGACTTTTTGGTCAAAATCAAGTGCCAAGGATCACAATTCATCAAAAAATGTCAAAATGTGAAACTTGTTCATCAAGAAATCCAAATTTGAAGATTAGGGTTTAAATTTGAAAATTTTCTTAACTTAGAAATTTTCTAAGTATAGAAAATTTCTTATTTTTTGTCAACTTTAGGCCATTTTTTCACCATGATGCATAATGATTCAAAGAAAGTTCCCAACATGAAAGTTGTATACCTCCATGAAATATAAAACTTTTATTCACACACTTTTCCCTAAATATGCTTGGATCTCAAGATATAGATTTATGAATACATGGTCATGAACTAAATAACTTAGTGAAATTTTTCCCTAATTTAGGCAGGTTTTGGACCCAACTTCATGGAAACTTTTCACCTAGTTCCAAGAGGTATCTCAAAATGAATTTCAAATATGAGTTATATATCACATTTCAAGATTTCCAAAATGTCCAAGAACTCCTCAAGATCATTTTTGAGTAGGGAGAATCAAAGAGATGAAGTTGGCAATTTCTCACTTTTTGTCCAAGCCATTTCATGAAGAACAAAGTTCCAATCAGTACCTATGCTGCCTAATCCATGCTTTACAGGTCCCAAACTTGTTCCTCACTCATTAATTTAATGCTTACTCAGTTGACAAAGCTTTGATCCATGCCCTAAAGCCATTACCCAAGTTGTAATTCCATAAATGGCATAAAGTGACCATTGCCATTTTGAAAAAGCTCAACTTTTGCCACTTTCCAATTCTTGAGCATTGCACCTGTCTCCATTGCATATACAAATCTTACAGGCCTAAAGAAATTTGTACAAGTTTATATCAACCCTAAGAAAGCAAGTACAAGCATGGCAAGCCTTGTCCTTTCATTTTACTTCAAAAGCAAGAAAGGTTGCAAAAAGGTGAGAACTGGCACATCTGTTGGAGGGTTGACATGAAACTGATTCTATACTAATATAAAAACATAATACAACTTAACACACGATTGAAAAAAGGCTGAAACACTCCCAAGCTCAAAAACACCAGAAAACTGTCAAAACTTGCAGTTTTGGCATAAGCATACCAATCTCTCATTTGGCTCGTGCGTTTCCATTCTTGATCATCAAAACACCTTACCTACTTGATATCCAACTAATCCAGACCTTCATCCCTGTACTATAACCCCTTCTCCATCATCTTCCATTTTTGTTTTCAAAGCTTGTAGGTTGACTTGGCCAAGGAGTTTCAGGCACTTTCAGAGCAAGGCAAGGGTGGGAATACGTTCAGGGAAGTTCAAGGAAACTCAAGCAAGCATCAGGCCTCCATCAAACTCACTCCAGTTCCATCCACGATTTCAACTGAAAGAGGTAAAATCTCAACTTCTATCTCCTTGTACAAGCAACCATTGGCCATGATTTGTGAATAAATAATGTAGCCTTCATTGCAACGAAACTGTACATATCTTTATCTTACATTTATTTGGCCTGAGTTGAGAGAATTTAGAAGTTGAACTTTCTGAAAAAATTAGGTTTAAATTTAGGTCTTTTAAAATTCTCTCTGATCTTTGATTGTTAGATTACATTACTTATATGGTTAGAATCGTGAGATCAAATACTACAACTTTCATGTTATGAGTTTTCATTTTCATAGAAGAATGAGAGAGTTACAGGACATCTGGCCAAGCTTGAGGAAGAAGATGAAGTACAGGGCAATGACTTGTTTCATGTTATATTATTTTCGTTTCACTTAAGACAATGGATGTATAGCCACCCCAGTGGCAAAGTAGCGCGCTGGTGAGACCCATGTCCTGGGTTCGAACCTGGGCGCTACTTTTGTTTTCCATATTTTGCCATTTTTCAGTTTTTGTGATCTTTTGCAGGTTGGGCCTCCATATTTGGGCCATGATTTTTTTTGCTAACATTGCTGCCAGTTTTCTACAGCACCCCCCTTTGCCAACTCTTTTTATATTTTTATTTAATTTATTTTTGTTTTCATTAATATTTTCTTTTATGCATAAAAAAATCCTAAAAAATATAAAATTAATAATATTGCATTTTTATTTTGTTTTAGTTTATTTTGCACATAAAAATATATTTTATTTTTTAATATATATCATGTATTTTCTCAATAAACTTGTGAAATATAATTAAAATATATTTAGCTTAATTTATTTATCCCATACTTATAAATATTCATTTTTTCATATATAAAAACTTTATATTTTTATATACAATATTATTTATTATTTTAATATAAAAATACATAAATAATACATATGAACTTCATTTTCTTTTAAAATAGAAATTAGGGTTAAAACCTCCCTTCTAAAAAATTAATTTCTTTTCCTTATAATTTTAGGTTTAGATTAAAATTTCTTTTACATAAAAATAAAACAAAAATATTTTCCTTACATGTATATTATATTGCATCTTTAAATATTGTATTATTTATTCTAATTCGTACAAATTCGATTTGGTTGTAATAATTTATTTAGGTTTACATTTTTTCATATCCCTATTCAAATTTGTATTCCCCTCCCATAAAATTGTTGTAATAACTTATTAATATTTACATTACGCAATTTATCGCTTTACATGCCATGATTAGTAATTAGGGTTTGTATGATAAGATCGAAACAAAGCAAAATAGAGAACTCTAAATACAAGATAAAACCAAAGCATGAAAATGATACACTTACACATAAACACCCTTAGGGTTTCTCCACTTGGTTGCCTTATATAAAAATAGCCATATTACGCATGCGAAGTATCTTGGCAAAACAAACAAATATAAGATCATAGTCCCTCGATGACGCTATTCAAGGTTGCCTTACAAAATGATCTTGGTCCCTCAAAATGTTAAGATACTTTTCAAACATTGCTAATCATGGTTACACGATGACCCACGCTCGTCCCGTTTACATCCAAAGATAGGGTTGCTTACCAAATCAATGGTAAGACAACAACGTCAAAGGAATAGAAAATGCACAAGAAAGACATTTGAGTAGGTAGATTACTTCTAGTTACTTGCTCTATTTCAAACAACCATCCTTGCTATTTTTAAAACAAACACACACATTTCAAAAGCATCTTACAAATATTGAAAACATTTTCAAAAGACAAACATCTTTGTATACATTCTCACGAACGAGAATCATTGCAAAGATTGCCTAAATAAATGGCCTCTTTTACAAAATACTTTCAAAACCACACCAAACACATTTTCAAACAACAAAAGCAAGTGATCTAAGCAAGTAACTAAGAGCTCATGGAAAACCATGGATGAAAAGTGTGCTAATACCTTCCCTTTTCATAATCTACCCCCCAAACTCAAGAAAACATCTCAAAGGTCTTTCCTGTGCTTTTTCACCTTTCCTTTTGGATAAAAGAAAAGTCGGTGGCGACTCTTGCTAACCGTAACATTTGCGATAAAACGCAAAACCCTCAAGTCAGTTCTCCCACCGTATCACACTTATTGTTTGGGTAAAGTGCATAGATTACCATCCACTGCTTCTACTACTAATTATCATGCACCTTTTGACCTTATATTTTCTTATGTTTGGGGGCCCGCACCCATGGTGTTTACTGCTGGATTTAAATATATGCTCACTTGTGTTGATGCACACACCAAATTCACCTGGATTTTTCTGCTCAAACTAAAATCTGAGGTAGTTTCAGTTTTCATTAATTTCTTGGCATATATGCACACTCAGCTCAACTGCATAGTTAAAACTATTCAAACTGGTGGAGGATGGGAATTTCATCCTCTCACTCCCTTACTCATAAATCAAGGCACTATACACAAGATTACCTGCCCTCACACACATCACCTAAATGGTTCTGTGGAGAGGAAACACAGATATATGGTGGAAACTGGCCTCACCCTTCTTGCACATGCCTCTCTTCCCTTAAAATGATGGGATTATGCTTTTCTGGTTGCCACATATCTCATCAACATAATGCCTACTTCTGTCTTAGGCATGGACTCTCCCTACAAAGTTCTTCATAACACTGGTCTTGATTATAAATTCCTTAAAACTTTTGGGTGTGCTTGTTATCCACACCTTAGGCCTGATAATTCTAATAAATTTGCATATCACTCCAAGGAGTGCCTATTTTTAGGATATTCTAACCAACATAAATGGTACAAGTGTTTGGATGCTGATGGAAGACTGTTCATTTCAAGGGATGTGATCTTCAATGAGATCATATTTCGTTATCAAGACATGTTTCCTATCAAACGTGGCTCAGTTCCTACAACTTCTACGGTTACTGTACACGTTCCCTTGTTATTCTCGTCTTCCTCTTTAAACACTACACCTATGTCTCCTCCTTCTTCCACCCTGCATTCTTTAGCAGTGAGTTCTTATGCTTCTGCATTAGTACAAAAGTCTACAACTTCTTCTCAACCTACTTCAGCATCTCTACAACAGACTTCTACTACCTCAAATTCCAATCCTTTGAACTCACCTAATAATATCTCCCTTATGCTTCTGAATCTGCTGGTTCCCCCCTCATACTACTGTTTCTAATGCCCCTATTTCTCCTATCATTCTTATTCATCCTTTAAACACTCACCCTATGCCCACTCCTGCCAAAGATGGTATCGTGCAACCTAGACTCCATCCCACTCTTCTTCATACTAAGCTTGAACCCACCTCTTATAAAACTGCTCTAAAGGATCCTAAATGGCTTGAAGCCATTAAAGGTGAGCATAACGCTTTGCTCAATAATCAAACCCGGACCATTACTACTCTTTCTCCCAACATAAAAGCAATTGGGTGCAGATGGGTTTTTAAGATCAAGCAAAATTCTGATGGAACTATTCTGAAGTACAAGGCCAGACTAGTGGCAAAGGGTTTTCGTCAGGTTCATGGATTTCATTTTCAGGAGATCTTTTCTCTTGTTGTGAAACCAGTCATAGTTAGGATCATTTTAACTCTGGCTATCTCTAGGTAGTGGCAAATTACTCAATTGGATGTTAATAATGCCTTTTTGAATGACAGTTTTATGGAAGAAGCCTATACGCAGCAGCCCCCATGGGTTCATCAACTATGACTCAATATTGTTTTTAAGCTAAACAAGGCCATTTTTGGCTTGAAACAAGCCCATAGGACCTGGTTTGAGAAACTCACCTCAACTCTACACAGTTTTGGCTTTGTCACCACCAAATGGGACCCTTCCTTATTCACTTTAACAACCTCTACATACATTATCTTTATGTTAGTCTATTGTTGGAGCTGTAGAGCGGCAAGCAACAAAAGTTTTGGAAATATTTATCCGGGAATCTATCGTGTCTACAGAGATTAGTTATTGAATTGTCATTCGACAAATCTCTCGTTAATGAGTTTGGGGATAAATGGGTTTGTAAAGAAAATATTATCAACAAAAAATAAATGTAAACAAAAGAAAAAACTAAGGAAGAACTTATCAAGCCTGCATATAATCTACTCATCACAGACTTAAATCTACCAACCAATTACATTCAACCTAACAATAGTCATCAATGTCACTACGTATCATTCACAACGTAAGTCATTTCTAACCCAAATTGAGAAACCGACTACATCACCAAGGAAATGATCTCTCTACCTCCTCAACAACACAGAAGACAACTATGTAATCGCACTGACGATCTCTCAGCATAGCACAACCATACAGAGGCATTAAGCTCTGATACCCAAGTAGATGTCAACTCTAAATCTATCTCTAGAGTTCAGAAACTAATAGATAATCATCCTAGATAAGAATCTAAGCAGTATATGTCTATAACAACTCAAATTCCTAGCACAGAGCAAAAATCCAGGACAATAATCCACAAAGATTTGTAAAGCAAGTTTAATATAACTCCATGGGCGACAAATATACATAAGTTCAGAGTAAATATACATACAAAACCCAACAAAAGAGAAATACATAGAGAGAAGAAGAGATAAACCATAAATCTTTTGGTTTTTCAGCACCGGCCAATGAGAAAACCACCTCCAATTATCCATAAGCAAAGCCCTAGTATTCTTATCTAAGCTAATGCACTACAAAAATAAGGTGGGTGAAGTTGAAAGAACAAAAATTTCTCCCAAAACCAACACCAAACAAATGAAACAAAATGAAAGATATAACAAAATTCTGATCCGCACGCGTCGCCCAACGATATAAAAGCATCGCCCAACGATGGTTCCTATATATAAGGCCCAGACTGCGCCACGTCCTCAACTGAAACAAATATCTTTCATCACCTGGCGATCACAATTAATTGCCCGACGAATCTTCTTATTTTATCCTGGCGACGCAGCAGTGAAGCAAGGAAAGGAATTCATCAAAATTGGTCTTCAAAATTTCGCCCGACGATGCTACCTTTCGCCCGACGACGCATGACAGGAAAGAAACTTTTGTTACTTTTTCTGCATAACTTATTCTGGCTCCAATCTTGGCCTTATTCCTTTATTGATCCAAAAATGCATCTTTGAGCTTTATTCCTATTGCTCAAACAATGCTCAAATACCTACAAAATAAATACAAAACTATCAAACGATACACTTTATACAAGAAAATGCATTATACACAAACGAAACGTATTTACAAAAAAATCGGGATTATTTAACAATATTATTAAACAAAAAGTCGATAAGTGCAACAAAACTTATATACAAAAATAGCTACTATTTGCACTTATCAAACTCTCCTCAACCTTAATCATTGTTTGTCCTCAAACAAAGTCAAATAAACTTAAAGAAGAAAAAGACGACAATCAAAGAATTACGAATTAACAAGCTTTGAAAGCAGAAAAAAAATTCAATGGTTCAAATGAAAAACGGTACACACGAAGAAGCATACTTACCACTAAAATACGACGATAACATAAACATGAAACAAATGATAAATACAAATAATACGCCAAATATTCTAAAATAATACTTTGTCACAAATGAATCACACCTAGCAAACATAATCATCAGTAGATGAAAAACACACAAAAATGGGGGTATTTTCACTCATCCAACAATCTTGCAAACAATAGACTAAATTATGCATTCATCCAAAAATTTACATTGAAAATACAAAAGCAAGAATCTCAAGGGCTTTCAAGGTTGTAATGTGGCTTGGTTAACAAACAAGTGATAAGTCCTAAAGCTAATCGAAACAAAAACTTTCCTAAACCTAAGGGAGTGATCAACTCACAAAGTCTCAAGCAACATAATTTCATTCAAACTTCTTCTTCATTCCAAATTTCAAACCAACACACATCACTTATTAGCACAATTATTCAAACTCTTTTTGTTTTTATTTTTCAAAGCTTTTCTATTTTTTCCTTTATTTTTCTATCACTTCTTTTTCACATTTTTTTTCTTTCTTTTCTTTTTTTTCTTCTATTCAACCTCATAGAAATCAACCAATAAATACACAATCATTTTTCTCCCCAACTTGAATTCAACCGTATCATTATGTGAATACTTCCTACTTTCTAAGGCAAGGTAAAAATTCAAACCAAAACAATGATTGAGGGTTCAAGAAAACAACGAATCAACATTCATGCAAAAATGGAAACTAAACACTCATAGACAAGCATTTAGCAAATATAACATAGATATCAATAAAAAGCTCAAAGGGGTTATTAATGATCACACACTCACAAGGTGAATTGACTTATTTGGCCAAGGTAGTTATGCTCAAAATGAAACAAAAAAATGCCTTGATCATGTTCAAGCTTTCATACAATCAAAACAAACAAAATATTAAGTATAATAAAATCCAGTTAAAACAAGAATTGTGGTCTCCAGCATATGTGAACAATGGAAAGCTACCTCACAAAAGGTAGGAACTAAAGTGATTCATGAATGAACAAGTATACAAAAGAATTAATGGCATAAAAATTGTAAAAAGTCTAAGTATCATGAATATGCTAAAGTATAGAAAGTGATAAACACATACCTCGAACGTGTACAAAACTTTAACAAAATCATTACCACGCATTCGCAAGTCGCAACGATCAAACTTGACAAATCACCTTAATAATCTACAAGTTACCAAACCAAAAATTGAATGCAAACAACAACAAAAGAATTAGAAAAATAATACTCCTACAAAATTTCAATGTACAAAATTTACAATATATACAACGAACAAAACTCCTCAAGCTAAACACGACAAGCTTTCGGAAAACACAAATTGACATAACAAAACAAATATAAATAACGATATGAAAACTGGGTGAAAATGAATTAACAAGTTGAAAAGTGAAGATTTGAAATTCAGAACATTTCCTTATTTCAACTTGTTAAAGCACAAATCACCACACACATAAACAAATACAAACAAACATGTTTGTTTTACGTCGTAAGCTTGACGCCTTTATTGTGCAAACTAGTAACCTCCTCTCATCATGCCATGGTATTGTCACACCGTGTAAACCTAAAGAAAGTGTCCTAACAATCACACAACAAATGTTACGAAAATGAGACAATTCACAATAATACGTGAAAACACATATATGCATAAATATCATATACGACTTAATGTACAATTTCTATACAACATATACATTAATTACAAAACTAAAAAACAAAAGAATTATCGCAATGCAAAAACAATAGAACCAATCCCCAGCAACGATGCCATTTTGTTGGAGCTATAGAGCGGTGTAGCAACAAGCAACAAAAGTTTTAGAAATATTTATCCGAGAATTTATCGTGTCCACGGAGATTGGTTATTGAATTTCAGTTTAACAAATCTATCGTTAATGAGTTTGGGGATAAACGGGTTTATAAAGAAAATACTATCAACAGAAAATAAATGTAAACAAAAGAAAAAACTAAGGAAGAACTTATCAAGTCTGCATATAATCTACTCATCACAGACTTAAATCTACCGACCAGTTATATTCAACCTAACAATACTCATCAATGTCACTACGTATCACTCACAACCTAAGTCATTTCTAACCCAAATCGAGAGACTTACTGCATCACCAAGGAAATGATCTCTATACCTCCTCAACAACACAGAAGACAACTATGTAATCACACTGACGATCTCTCAGCACAACACAACCACACAGAGGCATTAAGCTCTGATACCCAAGTAGATGTCAGCTCTAAATCTATCTATAGAGTTCAGAAACTAACAGATAATCACCCTAGATAAGAATCTAAGCAGTATATGTCTATAACAACTCAAATCCCTAGCATAGAGCAAAAATCCAGGACAACAATCCACAAAGATTTGTAAAGCAAGTTTAACATAATGCCATGGGCGACAAATATACATAATTCAGAGTAAATATACATACAAAACCCAACAAAAGATAAATACATAGAGAGAAGAAGAGATAAACCACAAATCTTCCGGTTTGTCAGCGCCTGTCAATGAGAAATCCACCTCCAATCATCCATAAGCAAATCCCTAGTGTTGTTATCTAAGCTAATCCACTACAAAAATATGGTGGATGGAGTTGAGAGAACAAAAATATCTCCCAAAACCAACACCAAACAAATGAAACAAAATGAAAGGTATAACAAAATTCTGATCCACACGCGTCGCCCTACGACATAAAAGCGTCGCCCGATGACGGTTCCTATATACAAGGCCCAGACAAAGCCACGTCCTAAACTGAAACAAGTATCTTCCATCGCCCGACGATCACAATTCATCGCCCGACGACTCTCCTTATTTTCGCCTGGCGACGCAGCAGCGAAGCAAGGGAGGGAATTCATCAAAATTGGTCTTCAAAATTTCTCCCAGCGATGCTACCTTTCGCCTAGAGACGCATGACAGGAAATCAACTTTTGTTTCTTTTTCTGCATAACTTATTCTGGCTCCAATCTTGGCCTTATTCCTTTATTAATCCAAAAATGCATCTTGGATCTTTATTCTTATTTCTCCAACAATGCTCAAATACCTACAAAATAAATACAAAACTATCAAACGATGCACTTTATACAAGAAAATGCATTATACACAAACTAACGTATTTACAAAAAAAATCGGGATTATTCAACAATATTAACAAACAAAAAGTCGATAAGTGCAATAAAACTTATATATAAAAATAGCTACAATTTGAATTTATCATCTATATAGATGACATTATTTTCACTAGTAACTCTCCCACTCACATTCAAAAGTTTGTGAATCAACTGCATGCTCAATTTCCCCTAAAACGGTTGGGTTCACTTCACTACTTTCTAGGTATTGAAGTCACTCAACTCTCCAATGGGATTCTCTTTCTCTCTCAAACCAAATATATCAAGGATCTCTTAATCAAAACTAACATGAGTAAAGGCAAGAGTCTTCCCACTCCTATGGTTTCTAATCTCAAACTCACCAAGCAACGGTCAGACTACCTACTAGATCCTACATATTACATATCTGTTGTAGGAGCATTGTAGTATGCTACCATCACAAGACCCGAAATCAGTTTTTTTGTGAACAAGGCATGTCAATTCTTATCCCATCCTATGAAAAGCCATTGGGTGGTTGTCAAGAGAACTTTAAGATATCTCAGGGGCACCCTTCATCATGGTCTGCATTTTCTGCCTGCAAATCCTCTTAAACATATGCATATCACTGCATCCTTTGATGCTGACTCAGGTTCAGATCTCGATGATAGGAAATTTACATCAGGGTCATGTATTTACCTTGGCCCTAATCTCATTTAATAGTGGTCTAAAAAGCAGACTATTTAGGCTAGATCCAGCACTGAGCCTGAACACAGGAGCCTCGCTAGCATTACCTCTAAAGTTCTTTGGGTCAAATATCTACTTTATGAGTTACAAGTTCAAGTATTACCTCATACACTCTATTGCGATAACTCGAGTATAGTGGCCTTATCTCATAATCATGTGATCCATGCCAAGACCAAGCACATGAAGTTGGATATCTTTTTTCTTAGAGAAAAAGTTCTCAATAAAACCTTTTGTGTGAAGCATATTCCTACTAAATTTCAAAGTGCATTCATCTTGACTAAACCTCTCTCTACACTCAGGTTTCTTGCTCTCAGGGACAACTTAAGGGTCATTGATAAGTCTTATATTGCAAATGGTCACCCCAAAATATGTAGTACCATTTGAAGGGGAAATACTAGAGTTAATATTCAATTTTTAGTTTATAATAGCCGTTAAATATATTTGGTTTGTTAGAGATTAGTTAGGTTAAGCTGAGATGGTAGTGACAATTGTCACTACAACCTTTGTATAGATAACTGTTGTAACAAACTATTTAAGAGTTTGCATTCTTTCAATAACAAACTCTTATTCTCTCTCTCTCTCTCTCTCTCTCTCTATGCTACATTCATCATTCTCTAATAGGTAAGTGGGAGGGTAAATTTTAAGTTTGGGATCTCAAATGGAGAAGAAATATGTATTTTTGAATGTTAGCAGGTTTGATTACTAATCTTATATCGATTAAACTCAAGATATTTTACAACCTTGATTTCCTTTTACATAATGTGAGACATGTTCTCAAACTTAAGAAAAAAATATTTTTTATAAGCACATTTTATGATTTAAGTTACTGCATTATAATTGAACATGTCATGTTGAGAATTTCACATGGCGCATTGTTAATTTCTAGAAGATTTAAAATGCACAGTTTGTATGTTTTGGATAATTTCAATAGTATTGACAATGCATCAATCTATAGTCAAGACTTTCATTATAAAACAAAACTATGACACTTGAGATCGAGACATGCTAGTGAAAGAGGTTTGGTTGAACTAGTTAAGTCAAGTTTGTTAGATAGTGAAAAATTGAACAATCCAAATAAAGGTTTATTATTTTACATGTTTTATTATAAATATTTGATCATTATAATAAAATTGACGATCCACTTTTTCTTTTATATGAGTATATTTAAAATGTTTAATTTTTGTTCTTTTTTCATCTACAATTTCTTCAATATATGCTAATTTGAATTCGATTCTGGTCCTTAATGAGGAAAATTTTAAGGATTGGAAATGGAACATAGAAATTTTTCTTGGATGTATGGATCTTGAGATTGCATTAAGGATGGAACAACCAAATTCTCTTACGGAATCTAGTACCTTTGAACATAGGAAATATTATGTGAAGTGGGGTTGCTCTAATAGCACGAGTCTCATGACCATTAAGCGCAACATTCCTGAGATCTTTAGGGGTATAATATAGGAAGATATAACAAATGCCAAAAATTTCTTTTGAGATTGAAAAGCGCTTCAAGAAAAGTGATAAGGTGGAAACAAGTAATCTTCTTCAGAATTTTATTTCCTTGAAGTATCAAGGCAAATGAAATATAAGGGAGTATATTATAGACATGTCTAACATTGTTTCAAAACTTAAGGCATTAAAGCTCGAGATGACAAAAGACTCGCTCATTCATTTAGTATACTTTCTCTTCCTTCATAATTCAACAAGTTTAAGATATCTTATAATTGTTAAAAGGAGAAATGGTCTTTTAACATGTTCATTTCGTTTTGTGTGCAAGAAGAGAAAATGGTGAATAAAGATAAGACATAAAGTGTTCATTTTGTTGGCACCTCTAATGACAATGGAAAAAGAAAGAAAACTAATGATTCCAAGAATGAAACTGCAAATGATCCAGTACAAAAGAAACAAAAACATGGTGATAATTGTTTCTTTTAAAAAATGTCTGGACATGTAAAGAAGAAATGTCTCAAATAACACGTTTGGGTGCAAGGAAAGGTACATTTCTTACTTTGCTATTGTTATACCCAAAATTTTTCCCTATCTTTTCTCAATACATTTCTCATAAAGATCTTCAAAAGCTCAAGCTTGCACAAGTATTGACCAGATCAAGCCATCTCCTCAACACTAACACCTCAAAATTAGGGTTTGAGCTTGCACAAGGAAAATTGGACTTCTAATACTTTAAATGAATTTCATGGATAATTATGGACCTTAAAGAATTCTCATGTCAAGTTTCAAGTCTTGTATCAGAAATTCTGCTCAGACAATTGACCAGATGACCAAAAATCAGCTGTACTGATGAAAAGTCAATTGATACGCCAAAAGTTAAACTTTGACTTTTTGGTCAACATTAAGTCTCAAATATAAAAATTCATCAAGACATTCAAGAATATCAAGCTTGATCATCAAAAAGTCAAGAAAGTGAAAAGTCAAACTTTTCAAGACTTAGGAATTTTTCTAAGTGTTTTGAACATGTTTATTTCATCTTCATACCAATTTTTCACCATAATGCAAAATGATTCAAAGGAAACTTTCAACATGAAAGTTGTAGATATTGATGAATTCTATAACTTTGTATTAGAGGTTTGATGTCCAAAAAATGCTTATATTTAAAGTTATAAATTCATGAAGTCATGACATTTTCATCTAACACTTAGAGAAATTTTCAACAGACTTTGGTCAGGATTTTATCCCAACTTCTTGGCATTTTTTCAAATAGTTACAAGATGATTTTGTCAAAATGGACAACATGAAAGTTATAGAGGGTTTTTCAAGCTTTCCAAAACATCCAAGATCATGAATTTATCATACTTGAGCTAGGAGATTCAAGGGCATGAAGTTGGGCATCCATTCTTGAATTGCAAGTCATTTTAGTGAAGAACAAATTACAAAACCCTTATGCTATGCTGCATAATATTGTGTTGCAGGCTTCTAACTTGCAAATCTCACCATAATTTAATGCTTACACCTAATTGTGAGCTATTACCCAAGTGTTTTAGCCATTGTCCAAAAGATCTTTCCATTTATGACATAAAGGCACCATTGCTATTCTTGAAAAGCAAGCTTTTTATATAAAACTTGTCTTGAGCTTATACCTTGTTTGTTTTTTATTTTACTCCACCATAAATCATGGAAATCAGCCCCTTTAAACCAACAACTTTGGTACTTCATCTTGGAACCATGGAGTACTTAACATAGTTTGATATTTGCATCCCAACAAAACCATAACATGCTGTCTTATAAACCTATTCAGCCCTTATTCACAAACCTCATGCCTATAAATATAAGAAGCATTTGCAAGAGAGATGGGGGGTGGGGGAGAAAAATAGAGAAAAAATCCAGAAGTTTTGTTGATAAACCCTCAAAATCTCATATTCACAAGAGCCATAACAGTCCACAAAACTTCCACTCTTGAGTTTTGAAGTCCAAACTTTTGAACCTCTCATACTTTGCAAATTCTGTCCAAACATCTAAGCACCCCACATACATCACTTACAAGTTGTTCAAACTCAAGAACAAGCTTCTGTAACATCTCTATTTTCCAAGCTCAAGAACACTCAAGGAAGCAACTCAAGCTCAAGACACAAATTCCAACTTCAAGGCAAGTCTTCTTGACTTTAAACCCTTCATTTCAAGCATCATTAGTTGATTCATATTTGAAGATAAAATTTAATAACCATTCCTCTTGAAGCTAACCTTTGTTTATCTTCCATTCTTGTCATTTATGTGTTGAGAACTAACCCATGTATGCAGGAAAACAACGTTGAAGTGAAAAAATGACAGTATGAGTCGATACATACCTATATGAGTCGACACATCTTAGTGAAAAAATAGGTTATGAGTCGACACATAGCCTTATGAGTTGATACATACTGCTATACAGGCCTAAAATAGAAGGAAAAAGAGTGTATGAGTCAATAGAAAGCACACATGAGTCGTCACATTCAGGGTATGAGTCGACACATACCATTATGCATCGACTTATACTGACTTGATTTGGAAAAACAGGGGCATAGAAAGGTTATGTATCGATGCAAAAGAGCATGTGTCGACACATAATGTTCAAAAATGCATTTTCTTTCCTTTTCCTTTGTTTTTACATTTTCCACATAGTTTCTTCATGGATATTAAATATGGTTGTAATATTTAAGCTCTTATCCATCCCCATTTGTAAATTTATCCCCCATCCCCAAATGATGTAATAGCGTAGGACTTTATTTTACGCAATTTATCGCTTTCAAATGCAAATGCTAGTAATTAGGGTGTGTATGGCAAGACTAAAATCAATCTTAGACAATCCTAATGCAATACAAAACAATGCATGAAAAATAAACACCTGCGCACTTACACCTCTAGGGTTAACTCTATTTTGTTACCATGAGAAAAATGGTCATGTTATGCATGTGATACTTCTTAGCAAAAATAATCAAAACAAAATACAAGATCAAAGTCCCTCGATGACGCTACAAATGTTGCCTTATAAATGATCTTAGTCCCTCCAAGAGAAATGCTAAGATATCTCACAATATTTGCTATTCATGACTATACGATGACCCACGCCCATCCCTTTACATCCAAAGATAAGGCTACTTACCAATCAATGGTAAGATAACAATGTCAAAGGAAGAGAGAAATGAACAAAAATACTTTTGAGTAGGTAGAACGTTCTTAGTTGCTTGCTCATAATCCATCTTCAAAAACAAACATCTTTTCAAACACACCAAACACTTTCAAAACATGAAATATTTTCAAAAAGTCCGACACTTTGTATGCATTATGTTGTACCCCAAAATTTGCCCTCTCATTTCTCAAAGGATCACCCTGGACCCCAGGTTTGCTTCCATCCAATTCCAAGCTTTGAATTACAAATTTTTCAAGAAAGTCATTCACAAGGGCAAAATGGTCATTTGCATACTAAAAAGTCAAACTTTGACTTTTGGATCAAAATCAAGTTTCAAGAGTCATATTTCATCAAGACATGTTGAGATATGAAGTTTGTTTCATCTAGAAATTCAAAAGTCAAAAGTTACTTTGGAAAAGTCAAATTTCTAAATACTTAGAATTTTTCTAAGTGTTTAAGAAATATGGCAAGCTCATAACTTCTGATCAGATTATCACCATGATGCAAGCTAATTCTGGATTAAATTCTAACACAAGAGTTATGGACTCAAACAAGATCTGAAACATTGCAGAACAAAACTTCTCCTAGAAATGCTAGGATTTCAAGTTATGACTCCTCAAAGACACGTCCATGAAACTGAAGCATTCAACAAATTCTGGACAGTTCCAAGACAGAGTTTGGTTACAACTTCTGGGCCAATTTTCACAAAGATTCAGCCAGAGTTTGCAAGGTTAATTCAAAAAAGGTTTACAAAGAGTGTTGCAAGCTTCCTGGAAAGTCTAAGAGCTCCTTCAGAACATGCTGGAGCAAGAAGATACAAAGATCAGAAGTTGGATGTTTATTCTAAATTATGCTGAAGCTGAACCTCCGACCCACAATTAAGCAATGATGCAAAATCTCACAATGTAGGATTTCTGGTTTGATAAATCTCATCATTATTTAATGCTCACAACCACTTTTGAGTCTTTATCCAAAAGATTTCCCCACGTCTGGCATAGAAGTACCTTTACTGTCTTAGAAAAGAAAACTTTTGTACAAAAGTGTGCTGGGCTCATACGTTGCTTTTGCTTTTGAGGTTACCTTTCCTTAATTCCTGCTTACAAATCCAGCTTAGGCGCTGCTAAAACTGCTAACTATCATACCTATTTGAACTTACTTCAAGAGCAAGTCAGCGCCTAACTTATGATGGTGGTGCCCCTTGACCTCTCCAAGCTACTAAACCTTTGCCTATAAATTAGAATTTATTGGCAACTGTAAAAAGGTCGAAAAATTGAGAAAGAAAAAGCCTTGAACCCCTGCTAAAATTCCAAGAATCTAAAACTGCAAACACAAAATACAAAACCTGTTAACTTTTGATTTCTTGCATTCAAACTCCATTTTTTCTCAAGTGTTTTTTGACCAAAACCGTCTATACAGTTTCTGATTCACATATTAGAAGCTATCCTAACTTCTGTGTTCAGACTGTAACACACTCTCCATCCACATCCACCTCAAAGAAGTCAGAACTTTACCCCTTGGCTGTTCCAAAATTTTTCTAATCATTCATTGCCCAAGTTGAAAGCTTCAAGCCTGCTGAGTACGTGAAGAAGCTGTTCAGAACATCACCAGAGTTCTGAACCAGACTCCAACTCATAAAGTATTTTCCAGCTGCAAGGTAAGCTTCTGCTGACTCTAATCATATTACTTAGGCCTTATCAGATTTGCATGTTCAAAAATACAATGTAGACATCATGTTTCTGATGCTGTACGTATTATGAGGTTTCACGTATTTGTATGCCTAAGTAGGGAGTAAATTAGTTCAGAACTTCTTAAGGAAATTAGAATTAGCAAATTCATGCTTGCTTATGATTTATAGTTCTGATATCTCTTGTTTTTGAAACATTATGAAATCTGCCATAACTGTGATATGTGCATCTTCTGTTCTGTTGAGAAATGACTAAGTTGCAGATGTTCTCACTAGCTTGGAGAGGGAGACTAAGCTCTGCCAGTGGCATCCGAACTTCTGAAATCTTCTTTGTTCCCAGCGGACCCAGAACTTCTGACTTTACCTATTTCTACTAATATGATTTCTGTTTTTTGCAGCACGCCAAAGTCAGAACTTCTGATCTCTTTTAGTTTAGCAATGCGCTGACTCTATTTTATTTTTTTTCTTATTATTTTTGATATCATTTCTATTTTCACTAATTAAAAACACCAAAAACATTTTACATTTTTTACATGTCTTATTTTATTTCTTTTAACATAAAAAGATCAAAATATTTTATTAAATAAAACTTATTTCTTTACTTAAATAAAACAAACTCACTTTACATTTCTTGTACATTCTTATCCATTCAATATGGTTGTAATAGTAACTTAGGATTTTAATTTTACTTGCAATCCCATTTATACTCTGTACACCCCATCCCCCTAATGATTGTAATAGCGTAGGATATTTATTTTCCACAATTTATCGCTTTATACAATTACTAGTAATTAGTTTTTGTATGGAAAGACTAAAACCAAACAAGTAGAGAACCCTAATCAAATATAACATCAAGCATGAAAACAATACATTTGCACACAAGCACCCCTAGGGTTATTCCACTTGGTTGCCTTACAAAATGGCCATATTACGCACGTGAGGTATCTTAGCAAAAACAAACGAATACAAGATCATAGTCCCTAGATGATGCTATCTAAGTTGACTTTCAAATGATCTTAGCCCCTAAAAGAGAATGCTAAGATACCTTGCAACATTACGAATCATGGTTATACGATGACCCACGCCCGTCCTGTTTACATCCAAAGATAGGGTTACTTACCAAATCAATGGTAAGATAACAATGTCAAAGGAAGAGAAAATAAACAAGAAAGACTTTTTGAGAAGGTAGAATGCTCCTAATTACTTGCTCAATTTCAAACAAACATCCTTGCTATTTTCAAAACCAACACCTACACATTTCAAAACATCTTACAAACTTGAAGACATTTTCAAAAGATCAACATCTTTGTATACATTCTTACAAACAAGAATCCTTACAAAGATTGCCTAAACAATGGCCTCTTTACAAAATACTTTCAAAAACCACACAAAGCACAATTTCAAACAATAAAAGCAAGTGATCTAGCAAGTAACTAAGAGCCCATGGAAAACCATGGATGAAAAGGATGCTAATATCTTCCCTTTTCATAATTCACCCCTCGAAATCAAGAAATAATCTCAAAGGTGTTTCCTGTGCTTTTTCACCTTTCCTTTTGGATAAAAGAAAAGTCGGTGGCGACTCTTGCTAACCGCAACATTTGCGATAAAACTCAAAACCCTCAAGTCAGTTCTCCCACCGTATCACAGAACTGACGACTCTGTTGGGGAAAATTCTAAAAGTGGGGTTACCTTAGGGCTAGATCACATTTATTTGCTTTCATTGTCTGACTTGTATGCTTTACATTATGGTTCTTTGTTTGGGTTTAAATCCTCTACCCGAATTTGAGATACATTATAGGTAAGTAGCAATACGTTGTGGAAACTGTGCGGGGTATACCGACATGGTCTAAGCAATAGCTATGTTAGTACGACATATTTGTGGGTACCGGTAGCCTTTGAGTTAAACAAAGAGAATACGGGGCCGCTGAGTGATGTCATAAAGCACTAATGAACTTCTAGAACCTTTACTTGACCAACTTGGCCGTTTAGAATGTAGTGAGATGACCGACTTTGGTGCACTCCGAAGTTGGTAGATACTCTATACTACACTCATTGAGGTTTTGTTTCTTGGGATATTTAGGTCGCTATTAAAGAGGCTTGTGCTGAAACAATGACCAAGGAAACAAATCAGTGATATTGAGCTCCTTAGAACCCGATTACTATTACTAGGATATGTTTGAGCCAACTAAACTTCAAGAGGGTACTTACCTATAAAACCCCATGCAAGCCTAAACCTAAGGATTTGTTTGCTTTGTTTGTATATACATACTTGTACATAACATCATGAACATCATGAACATCATACACATTCACTAATCATTTCAAGGATTTTTTGGATTCATCTTTGTTCTTGTATTGTAGGATATGGATTCACTTCACAGAAAAACTATTCAAATCAATCTTGTAAGATCCCTCCACAACTTAAAGAGCTAGCTTCAAGGATTCCAGAAAACTCTCCGTTCACCGAGAGACACAATCGCCTACTCAACTTGGTCACCTCCAACACAGATGAGGACATGATGAAGGTGCTCTTTCAGTTCTTTGATGCTTTACACCATTGCTTCACATTTCCCGACTATCAACTTGTGTCTACTTTGGAAGAATTCTCCCGACTCTTGAGGATTCCCATTCTCAACCAACAACCTTTCAAGGGTACGGAAAGAGACCCAAAGCCAAAAGAGATGGCTCAAGTTCTACACTTGCACTCATCTGATGTCACAATTCATTGGGAAACAAGGAGTGGTGTCAAAGGTTTCCTAGCAAAGTTCTTGTTCGAGAAAGCCCAAAACTGTTGGAATTCCTTGGATTTGCAATCCTTTGAGGAAATTGTGGATCTCCTCATCTATGGGATGGTTTTGTTCCCAAATCCCGACCAACTCATAGATATGAACACCGTCAAAATCTTCATATCCCACAACCTGATGCCTACATTGCTAGGGGATATCCTACACTCTTTTCACACTCGTACAATGAGGAAAAGAGGTGTCCTTATGTGTTTCACTCCTCTCTTGGAAATATGGTTTATTTCACATCTTCCCCAATCTGTATTAAAGAATGAGCAAGGCTCAAAGTGGTCACAAAGGTTGATGACACTCAAACATTTAGACATCCATTGGTGTTACCGGTCCATAGAGAATGTTACTATTGTCAACCGTTATGGAGAATTTCCTAATGTCCCTTTACTTGGCATTACGGGAGGTATCACCTACAACCCCTTCTTAGCCTTAAGACAATTTGGTTACGCCCGAAGAGATAGCCCGCATGAGATGCTGATTCAAGATTTGGTATTTGACTACGAGAACGAAGATCAAGGTCTTCGCCAGAGATTTATCCGAGCTTGGAGGATGTTAAAAAAGGTAGATAGCAAGACATTGGGGCACAAGAATTCCATCCCTCTTGAGCCTTACCTCAAATGGGTACGATGCTCAAAGTCTTATGATGCCTTATCCTTCCATTCTTCTGGTAATCATTGAGCCTGTCATGGAAGTAGATGTTCCATACACTATCCTACATCCTGACATGCCCACCTCTCTTGAAGACCTACAAAGAGATTGGATACAACTCAAGGGGGAGTGAGATACTTTTGAAGCCCAATTCTACACAAGCGAGAAGAAGGTTTTGGAACTCACTAAACAACTTCATGAGGAGAGGAACTTGAATGCCTACATTGCACCAAAGAGGATGCGTACTACCTTTTCATATTAAAGTTTTCCTATTATTTTTCCCAAGAAGGCATTGATGTACTCAAGCTTTAATACATTAAATATAATGTGTGTTTCCTTTTTGTCTAAAACAAATTTTAATCTTAAAACCCTTGAAATCATTGCATATGCATTTATCATTCATCATAACATAAGCAGGTTTCTTGCAACAAGTCTCCTCATCTCTCTACTGTTTATTTAAGTGAGATGGATCTTGAGCAAACGGTGAAATACCTCCAAGCTCAGAATGCACAATTTCAACAGTTGTTCTTAACTCTAGCCAAAGGATAAGAAGAGTTGAAGACCTTGCTGGTTGAGGAAAAGAAAAAGAAGACAAAGAAAATAACCGGAGTTCTAAACATGGGAAGAAGATTCCAAGGGCAAACAAGAAGGGCTTTAGACTTTGCAACGACATCCGGTGAAAAAGAAAATCAAGAGGGGAAAGGCAAAGAAACAGTTATCCAGTCAGAGTCAGAAAAGGAAGAGGAGGAAGAAGACTAATCTGAAGAATAATATCCTCCAGCCGATGACAAGTGTAAGCATCTAGAAGAGCGGTTGAGCGCAATGGAAATCCAAGAAGTGCCTGGCTTTGACTTTGAGGAATTGGGTTTAGTGTCGGGGATTGTCATTCCTACCAAATTCAAATCACCTGTGTTCGCCAAATATGACGAAGTTTCATTCCCTAAAATGCATCTCTGGTCCTATGTGAGGAAAATCCAGCCCCATACCGCTGACAAAGATTTATGGGTACACTTCTTCCAAGACGGTCTGTCTGGAACTCAACTTTATTGGTTTTATTAGTTAGAAAGAGCCAACATTCATAACTGGGAAGATCTTGCTGTAGCCTTTTACAAACAATACCAATACAATGCTGATCTTGTGCCTACCCGTACTCAACTCCAGAGTATGGCCATGGTTTCCAATGAAGGTTTCAAGGACTATGCGCAAAAATGGAGGGACTTGGCGGAGAGAGTCCAGCCACCTTTATCTGAAAGAGAGTTAGTTGATATGTTCTTGGGCACCTTGTCTGGTCCCTTCTTCAATCACTTAATTGGGAGTTCATCAGCAGGTTTTACTGAACTGATATTGACCGGAGAAAGGGTAGAAGCCGAGATAAAGAGTGGAAATATTCAAAAAGATACATCCTCCGCTGCTGTTAGGAAGCCATTCGTCGGAAAGAAAGAAGTGGTTGCTGTTTATCCTCAGAGAAATCAGGATAGGGTCGAACGCCGTCCAATGGTGGGGGCTGTTATGATTCCTAAACCTGCGCCTGATCAGCAAAGAAACAACCAATCAAGGATGGAAAGACCAGTAAGACAATTCACCAGAATTAACATGACCTTATCTCAAGTATTTCCACAATTTCTAAGATCCAACCTAGTGACTTTGAAAGAAGCTCCAAAGAACCCTAACACAACATCTCCTCACTATCATCCTAATGCCTGTTGCGCATACCATTCTGAGAGTCCCGACCATGACACTAATAATTGTTAGGATTTAAATAACAAAGTACAAGACCTCCTTGAAGCCAAAGAGATTGAATTCGATGCGCTGGAAAAGCCCAATGTCATTTCTTCCCATATGCCCAAACATGGCCATAATGCCCATGCTATCGAGGAAGATATGTTTGTTACTTCAGTTGATGAACTTATGACCCCACTCCTGACTATCAAAAGAAACTTATTGAATGCCAGTGTTTTCCCGGGCTGTGATGAAAGCTGTCATTTCTGTTTGTCCTCACCAACCAGCTGTCCTTTGTTGAAAGAAGGCGTTCAGTGCCTAATAGATAACAAGGAAATTCTATTCGAAAAGACTTCTGTTCCACCCGTTCCTTTTAATGATGTCTCCATCGTGACCATTTCTGACAATTCTTCCAGGGCCTCCACCAAAAGACCCGTTAGAATTACATCAGTTCCAAAAGTAGCTCCTTTGATGATTACAATGCCTGGACCAGTCCCGTATTTGTCAAACAAAATCGTACCATGGAATTATGGAGAGGATGTCTACTACCACAATATCAAGCAAGATTGGCCAGTTGCCAAAGATTCAATTTCCGAGAAAGATAACTCCGATATCAGTAACATTGCCAGGACAAGCAAGATTACCCGTAGCGGAAGGATATTCTCTCCAGAAATTGCTCCCCCAAAAGCAGTTTCTAGACCCATAATCATTCCTGTTGTTGTTGCTCCTCCGAATGCTATTCCCAATCCCACAATCATCTCCACCAATGCTCCAACTGACAAAGCTGTTGCAATCCCTGCTATCACTCCTACTGACATTCCTGCTGCCGAGTTCACCGAGACTCGAGGTAAAAGTATGCTGATTGAGCCTGTCTGGACAAAGGCACAATCATTGGGTATCCTTGAGACCTCCCAGAAAGAGATGGAGGATATTCTAAAGATCATAAAAAGAAGCGACTACGATGTAGTTGAACAACTGGGGCAAACTCCATCTAAAATTTCCTTGCTGACTTTACTACTATGTTCCGAGGCGCATGCAAAAGCCTTGGTAAAATTCTTGAAAACTGCTCATGTACCCCAAGAAACATCTTTCAATCAGTTCCAAGACTGCGTAGCCAGCTAGACTGCAGATAATGGTATAGGTTTTTCAGATGCTGATTTAACGCCAAGAGGAAGGAAACATAATGAGGCATTGCATGTCTCAGTGGAATGTAGGGGCACAACCTTGGCTCATGTGTTGATGGATACCAGATCGTCTCTGAACATTTTTCCTAAAAAAGATCTTGATAGGCTTGACTTTGAGGGATTGACATTGAAGCCAAGAAACATAGTAGTGAGGGCTTTTGACGGCTCGAAAAGGATGGTACACGGGGAAGTGGATATCCCCATAAAGGTTGGAACCCAAACATTTGATTCAACTTTTTATGTAATGGATATTCTCCCTTCATACTCCTGCTTGCTAGGACGACCATGGATTCACAATGCTGGCGCTGTTACTTCTACGTTGCACCAAATGCTGAAGTATCCAATTCAAGGGAAGATTATCACCGTTCATGGAGAAGAAGAGTATATGATCAGCCATCTCAATTCCTTTAGATATGTGGAATTAGATGGTGAATTTATTGAAACTCCATTCCAACATTTTGAAGAAGTCCCGCAAGATGTGGCAGTAACCAGGGCTGTTCCCAAGATCACAAGGCCTCCACTCAGGATGTCATCTTTGAAGGATGCAAAGGCAGTGATAGAAGAAGGTGGGTGCACTATCTGGGGACAACTCCCAGATATCCCATACAAATCTGACAAATTTGGCCTAGGTTTCACTTCAAGTGCTTAGAAGGCTGTACGCCGTGCTCGTGCTGAAGGACCACCCTTGAAGATCAACAACCGTGAAGTCAACGCGGTAGAGGATGATGAAGATGGCTGCAACTTGAAGGATTGGATCTTCCCAACTGTCAATGGAGGGCTCAACAATTGGGAGGCTAGAGATTTTGTCCCGATCACTTTTATCCCATAATAATTTGTCTTTACATTTTGTTGGATTTGTAATATTAAAACAATTCAGACTCTTAAAACCTTGTGTCTTACCCGAGCCACAATGGTCCATTTGTAAGGGTTATTATCTCATTCCCATATGACATCAATGAATCATAGACATTTTGCGTACAAACTTTGTGCTCATTGTTTTTCCTTTTTACATTTTCATTTTTTTCAAAGATAGCTATACCCTTACACACACTCACACTCACAATGCAGGTCTACATCCATTCAGGATCCCATGGATAGCGGTTCTACTATGGCCTTCTGTGACTCTGAAAATCTAATCTACCAAGCCGAAGACGAAGGTGAGGAAGATTGTGAAGTACCAGGGGAACTTGCCATATTACTACTACAAGAAGAAAAAACCATTCAGCCTCATGAGGAACCCGTGGATACAATCAACCTAGGTACCGAGGAAGACAAAAGAGAGGCCAAGGTGGGTACCAATTTGGAACTCAGTGTCAAGGAGCTCTAATTCAGTTGCTACACGAATATGTTGATGTCTTTGCCTGGTCGTATGAAGACATGCCATGTGTTGTACCCCAAAATTTGCCCTCTCATTTTTATCAATACATACTCCTAGAGATCCTCAATTTGCTCAAGTTTGCCTAAGAGTTGACCAGACAAACTCTCTCCTAAGGCAGTGTGTCTCAAATTAGGGTTTCCATTTTCATCAAGATGGGTGAACTCCAAAGACCTCATATGCTCTCCATAGCCCTAATATGTTCTCAATACCCTCCATGTCAAATTTCAAGCACTGCACAAGAAGTTTGCTCAGTCAACTGCTCAAATGCTTGAGAATCGACTGTATTAGGTCAAAAGTCAACTGTGGCCCACATACAGTCAAACTTCAAGATTTTTGGTCAACATCAACATTTTGAAGTGATATCCATCATTTTATCAAGGGTTGATCACGATTCCTCAAGGAATTCCCCAAATTCATCAAAACCCAAAAGTTGCTAAATTAGGGTTTCTTAGGAAAAGTCAACCAAACTTTGACCAAGCATAACTTCTTCATACTTTATCAGAAATTTTCAATCCAAGGATCATTTTGAAGAGGATGCAATTCCCTACAATTCATCTTCATCCCAGAAGTTCAAAATATGCACTAATCAAAAGATATGAATTTCTACATTATAGGTCCTTTTGAAAAGTCAACAAAAACACCTTTTGGGTCAAAGCTTCTTATATGAACATGGAAGACCCAATTGAAATGATACCAAAAGGGTTGCTTAGGGGACACCCTAAGATTTCTAAAAAGTCAAAGAACACCCCTCTAGGGTTAAAATTGGAAGAGACATGCCTTGTCAAAGTTGACCCTTTTTACAAAATTGCCAAAAGTCAAGTATGCTCAAAAGTGCATTTTTTACACAAATGGGCTTAGTATTTCATGATTGCACCTCACTTGTTGCATGGTCCACGACCCAAATATCCATCCATATGTCACTTGCTTCATTTTCCATTTTATTTTATTTTTTTATTAATTAAAAATTGAATAAAATCAAATAATTGGTAAATAATATCAAAGATATGTTTTGATATGATTTTTGGACAAGATCTCAATCAAATTATGCTGAGATATCAAGACCAAAACGAATCAGGGCTGATTGGTACAAGAAAGGGATAATTTGGCTCAATATAGAAAGTTTACATATGGCATGGAAATCAAATCAAATCTTCCACAATTGCAAAGATACATATGGTTTTTAGAACCCTAATTCATTCTAGCATATATAATGAACAAGAACCAAGCATAAAACAGGGTTTTGGAGTCGTGAAAGGCAGAGAACAAACTCAAAAAAGTTGGTAAAAAGTGTGATTTGGTTTTCAAGTTAGGGGATGATTCAAAGCAATTTAAGGCCAGCAATCTCTTCCTGGGCGTGCACTGAAGCTATTCCCATCACTCCCAAGTCCTCAAACCATCAGAAACACAAGCTATCACTCACACGGTTTGCCCTGTTTTTCCAAATTCGATTACTATGATTCCTGCATTATGAACATGTTTTAATGGCATATATGTGTTTGTTATCATGCTTGCAATATGTTGGTTTAGTTTAATTACCGTTTTGACGCACATACTGATGAATGCCATAGCCAGGGCTTAAAGTCATGTTTTGGGGCATCTTGACACAGGTGAAATTGGCCTAAATAAAGGGTACCATCGTGTTCGTGAGGTCAAAACGAATTGATTAATGTATTCATAAGTGATTTATCATGCTTGTGTTGTATTTTTGATACTTACAGGTTTCTAGCCATGGAAGATGTCCGTGGGTATAGGGTCGTTATCTAATGCGACGGAGGAAGGTAGAAGAAGATTATGTGGCAGCCAACCATTGGGCCATTTGAAATTTCGCGCATGTTTTTCCACTAACCAGTTTGTTTTCTATATTATATCTTGTTTTCAGTATTTATTCAACAAAGCAAGTTGGCCCAATGGTGAGGCGCATTGGTGGTGAGCATAAGGACCTGGGTTCGATCCCAGGTCCCAACAATTTTCTTTGTTTTACTTTCCCCTTACAGGATCTGGTGCTCCATTTGTCTAAACACTTTCCATGCACCTCCATCATCCATCTAGTGGATTCATCATCAATCAGATCTAACGCCTACCATTGAGAGACCATGGTGCAACATCAGAGGATCGACGCATGGGATTTAGCACAGGGATTGGGCCATCAACCTTGGGCCCAAGACTAATTCGGAAATACACCCCCTTGGGGTATTCAACACAGGACCATTCCAATTCTCTTTTATTCTCTCTTATTTGATTAATTTGTTTAATTATTTTTCTACAAAAAAATTAATTACCTTTTTTATTAATCATAAAATCAATAAATCACAAAAAAATATAGAATTAGGTTTTATTTATTTTAATATTATTGAAAATAAATTAGATTAATTAGTTTTATTTGATCATTTGTTTTAATTAAAATTAATTTGAAAAATTAGGTTTAATTTGCAATTAAATTGTTTTCTCAAATAAAAATGCACAAAAACATTTTTCTCTCAATTAGGGTTTTTAGGTTTTAATTAGCCCCCGCATTTAATTCGCCGCGCGCATGTTAATTATTTTTTTTATTATTTTGTAACTGCTGATGGTTTGTAATAGTTAAACTAGGGTTTCATTTACCGTTTAATCCCCGATTTTTGGTTATGTAATTAATCCCCATCCCCGAAGCCTTGTAATAGCTAGGTTTATTTTCTTACACTTTAAAATCCCGCAATCTTTAACTGTCTAGATGCATGGCTAATAGAATTGTATGGAAAGATTGTTTGAAAATTAAAACGGTAGATCACCTAATGTGCAAAGACTAAATTAATTGAAAAAATTCACATGCACATATTCACTCCTAGGGTTTGCCTCACTTTGGTTGCCTTCGGTAAAACAGTCATTAAACACAGGAGACTTTAGTGGTTGCCCTCCTGTCTCAAAGATCAAATGTCCCATTCAAATGTTGCCTCGGAAATGTTGCCTCGAAAAGATATTTAGGACTCTAGGGTTACTACTAAAGTTTCCAACCCATTGCTTAGGTGACTGTACTTGTACCTTTCGAACGTCCCTTACAAACTCCAACGACGGGGCTACCTATTCCTTAATAGTAGGATAGCGCTGTCTAAAGGAAACAAGAATGAACAATCTTTTTTCGAGTAGGTAGAATCTTAAGTACTTGCTCAACAAATTTTTTCACACAAACACCTTTCAAAACAATTTTCAAAACAAATTTGTCACACCCTTGAGGACTGATACAAGGGTTATCACGAAGTAAAACCTTTTTCAAACAAACACATACACAAGAAATTTTAAAAAATATGAGGAAGTACCTAAGAGCCCATGGAAAACCATGGATAGAAAGGGTGCTAACACCTTCCCTTTCTATAATCTACCCCCCGTACTCAGAAACATATCGAAAAAAGGTTTTTTCTGTTCTTTTTCCTTTCCTTTGTTGGATGAAATAAAAAACGGTGGCGACTATTTTGCAAACGAAAAATGCAAAACGCAAACCAGTATAATAGTCGGTTCTGCCACCGTATCACAGAATTGGAGACTCTGTTGGGAAAAAATAAAGTGGGGTTTACCTTAGGATCTAGGTCATTTTTAAAAATTGCTTTCTTGTTTGTTTTGCTTGCTTTATTCTTAAAGGGTTTTGCTTGGGTTACTATAGACCCTACACCCGGATCTGGGGGCATTTATTAGGTAAACAATAGATCATAGAGACTGTACAGCATAAACCGATATGGTTTAAGCGATGGCTGTGTTGGTGTGGCACTTTGGTTGGTACCAGTATCCTTCGTGGAGAAACGAGGAGAATACGGGGCCGCGGTGTGGTGTCGTGAAGCACTAAAGGACCTTAGAACCTTAGTTGAACAAACTTGGCCATTAGAAAGTAGTGAGATAGCTGGCCTCGGTATAGAACTGAGGATTGGTTGATACTCGATGCTACACTCATTGAGATCGGACTTTCGGGATATTTCAGCCACAAGAAAAGATTGCGTGAGCTGAGACAATGCCCGATAAAGGATGGTCAGTGATATTGAGATCCCTTAGAACCCGATTACTTTTTAAGACAGGTTTGAAACCAACTAAACTACAAGAGGGTATGACCTTTAACCTCATGCAAGCCTTAAACCTAAGAACTTGGTGTGATTTGTCTGTGTTTGTTATACATGTGGTTTATCATGACATCATGCATCATAACATAGCATCCATTCTTATTGCACTAACCATTTCAAAGACCAAGGGAATTTATCTTTGTTCTGTTTTGCAGATCATGGCTTCCGTTTGTAGAAAGACTTTTCGAAATAGCTTTGTGAAGATACCTTCCCAACTCAAAGAGCTAGTATCAAGGGTTTTTGAAACTTTTGTGTTCACTAAGAGACATGGTCAATTTCTCAACCTTGTTACTTCAAACATTGATGAAAAGATGATGAGTGTACTCTTTCAGTTCTTTGATCCCAAGAACCACTGCTTCACCTTTCCAGACTATCAGTTGGTGCCTATCTTGGAAGAATTCCCTCAGCTGTTGGATATACCCATTCTTGAACAGTTGCCCTTCACAGATCTAGAGGAATTTCCTAAGCCATAAGTCATTGCCTCAGCTTTGCATCTGAAATGGGCCGACGTGGTATCCAATTGGGAAACAAGAAGCGGAGTCAAGGGTTTTCTAGCTAAGTTTCTGATAGACAAGGCCCAGCTGTTTTGGGATGATATGGATTTTCAGGCTTTTGAGGAGGTTTTGGCTCTTATAATATATGGGTTAGTCCTATTCCCTAATCCATACTCATTCATAGATGTGAATGTTATCAAGATCTTCCTCTCTCGCAACCCTGTGCCTACCTTGCTTGGAGATATTTTGCACGCTCTCCATACTCGTACCATGAAGAGAAGAGGGGTTCTTATGTGTTACATGCCATTGCTATCGAGGTGGTTTATTTCTCACCTCCCTTAGTCCATATTGAAGAATGAAGAAGGTTTGGGTTGGTCACAAAGGATCATGTCACTCGCTCACATGGATATTCGCTGGTGTTCCCGAGCTATGGAAAACACTGCTGTTATTGACCGCTGTAGGGAGTACCCTAATGTCCCATTACTTGGTATCATAGGGGGTATAACCTACAATCCTAGTTTAGCTCTGCGACAATTTGGTTACGCTAGAAGAGATGGTCCCCATGAGTTACTTATCGAGGGCATTGTATTCAAGTATGAGGATGATGTTCAAGAGTATCGCCGGAGGTTCATACGAGCTTGGGGCATGGTAAATAGATTTGGCACCAAGGCTTTGGGGCCAAAGGCATCCATTCATATGGAACCTTACCTCCAATGGGTACGAGCTCGCACCCAGAAGCTCATGATGCCCTATGTGGCCGTTTTACCAGTGATTGTGGAACCCACTACTGAAGGGGGTATTTCTTACACGATTCTCTATCCTTATATGCCCACTGATCTTGGGGAATTATAGAGGTCTTGGATTCAGTTGATGAAGGAGCGGGATACTTACAGGGATCAGTTCCATGCTCAGGAGAGGAAGGTTTTAGAGCTCACAAAGCAGCTCCACGAGGAAAAAGGACTCAATGATTATCTCGACACAAAGAGGAAGCATCCATGGGAATTTTGATTTCTAGTTTTAGATTTATTTTAATTGTAACGCCTAAAAGGCATTTGAACTATGAATTCAACTAATAAAGTCTTTGTTCTACTTTGGTTTGCAAATTTACATTTCCCAAAGTCTTTGAAATCATTGCATGCGCATCCCATTCATAACATTGCATGTACATGTACCATTACAGGTTTCTCATCTTCTTCACTGTTTATTTCGGCAGAAATGTCTTCTGAACAAAGCATCAAGGACCTTCAGGAACAAAACTCCCAATTCCAACAAATGTTCATAAGTCTGGCAAAAGGGCAGGAGGATCTGAAAGCCCTCATCCTGAAAGAGAAAAAGAAAAAGAAGAAGGCTGTCGGTATTCTGAATATGGGCAAAAGGTTTGGAGAGAGGTTGAAGCGACAAGTCGATCTGACCTCTTCATCCAAGGAAGGTGAGAATCAAGAATAAGAGACAGGGGAGAAGGACACCAGTCCTGCAGTTTCTGACAACGATACCGACTACAATGATGAGCAATATCCTCCCACTGAGGATATATACAAGTAGTTGGAAGATCGTTTGAGTTCCATGGAAGTTCAGAGGATACCTGGACTGGATTTCAAAGAATTGGGATTGGTATTGGGATTAGTCATCCCGCAGAAGTTCAAAGCTCTAGTTTTTGCTAAGTATGATGGGGTGTCCTGCCCAAAACTCCATTTCTATTCTTATGTCAGAAAGATCCAGCCCTACACCGCTGATAGAAATTTGTGGGTTCATTTCTTTCAAGATAGTCTGTCAGGAACTCAGCTTGAATGGTTCTACCAACTGGAGAGATCCAATGTCCGAAATTGGGAAGATCTGGCTGCTGCTTTCTATAAGCAGTATCAATACAAAGCCGACCTTGCTCCTACTCGTACTCAACTCTAGAGTATGTCCACGGGGGAGAGTGAAGGCTTTAAGGACTGTGCACAGAAGTGGAGAGACTTGGCTGGAAGAGTCCAACCCCTGTTGTCTGATAGGGAGTTGGTTGATATGTTTCTGGGGACGTTATCTGGTCCATTTTTCAATCATTTGATTGGCAGCTCATCAGCTGGTTTCACCGAGCTGATTTTAACTGGAGAAAGAGTAGAAGCTGCGATTCGAAGCGGCAAGATACATAAGGATACCTCTTCGAGCTCAGTAAAGAAGCATTTTGCTGGTAAGAAGGAAGTGAGTGCCATCTATAGTCCGAGGGGCCAAAACATGGTTGAACATCGTCAGACAGTAAGTGTCGTAATGATACCCAGGCATGCAGTTTCTCCACAACACAACAATCAACAAAGAGTGGAAAGACCACAACGACAGTTTACCCAAATCAACATGACATTAGCTGAAGTTTTACCCCATCTGTTGAGATCCAACTTGGCAACCTTGAAAGAGGCTCCCAAGAAACCAAATACTACATCTCCCCGATATAATCCAAATGCTCGGTGTGCTAATCATTCTGAGAGTCCTGGCCACGATACCAATGACTGTTGGGCTCTAAGGAATAAGGTACGGGATCTGATTGAAGCCAAGGAAGTTGAGTTCGATGCTCCGGAGAAGCCCAATGTCATAACTGATCCCATGCCTAATGTTGTACCCCAAAATTTTCCCTCCCATTTCACCACTATTTTCTCACCACAAGACCCTTGGAGCTCAAGATCAAGTCAGGGTTTGCTCTGCTCAAGACTCCTCCTTGCACTGTTGACCCAAATTAGGGTTTGAGTTTGCACAAAGATGCTTTGACCTAAAATGCCAAAAATGACTTTCATGCTTCATGTTGGACTCACAAGTTTATCCATACCAAGTTTCAAGCTTTGATTCCAATCTTTGCCCAGTCAATTGGACAGTTGACCTAGAAATCAACTGTATTGGGGAAAAAGTCAACTATGGTCAATTGACAGCCAAACCTCTTAATTTTTGAACCACATCAACATTATTAACTCATATGGACCATTTGATCAAGTTTGGATCACAATTCTACAAGAAATTTGATCAGATCACCAAAAGGGCAAAATGGTCATTTTTAGGGTTTTGACTGCACAAAGGCAATTTTTGACTGTTTGACCTAACCAATGGCAAACCAAGCTCACATATGGACTCAAGGACTCAATGGAATTGTCTTGACATGTTCAACAAGTTCAAAAGATCCCAAATGCACAAGATTGACAGATGAATTTTCCAGTCAACTGAGCCAAATTTGACTGTATACTGAAAAGTCAAACTTTGACTTTTTGGTCAAAATCAAGTGTCAAGATTCATTTTTCATCAAGACATGTCAAATTATGAAACTTGTTCATCAAGAAATCAAAAATCACAAATTAGGGTTTGAAATGAAGAAATTTCATAACTTAGAATTTTTCTAAGTTATGAAAATTCCTAATTTTTTCCTAACTTTGTCCCATTTTTTCATCAAGATATATTTGGATTCAAACAAAACTCAAAACATGAAAGTTATAGTCCATTGAAAAATATACAACTTTGATTCACAAAGTTTCCTTAAAAGAAGCTTGTATCTCAAGTTATGATTTTTGGAACAAGGGTGCAAAACATTCTTAACTTAGAAATTTTTTGACCTATTCTAGGCAAGATTTTTGCCTAACTTCATGGCCAATTTTCACATGCTTCCACTTGGAATTTAAATTTTCATTACAAAGATGGATTTTATTACACATTCCAAGCTTTCCAAAATGTCAAAGAACTTCTCAAACACCCTTGTGGTTAGGGAGAATCGAATTTGTCAATATGGGCAAAAGTCACTTTGATTCATGGCCAAAGGCATGTTCATAACTTGTGCATTTTCAAACTCAGCATGTGCAAGCTACATTACAGGCCTCTAATCTCATTTACACTCAAAAATTAAATGCTAAATGTTGTACCCAAAAATTTGCCCTCCCATAATTCTTCAAAGATTTGCCAAGACAAGCTACAAAATTCCCCAAGGGTTGCACAGTGCAAAGGTCTCCCATACAGTCAAGATTAGGGTTTTGAGTCTGATCAAGAAAAGGAAGTTATCAAGGGCCCAATCAAGTCTCATATGCTTACAAATATGGTCAAGCACCCTCATATCAAGTCTCAAGGCATTCATCACAAAATTGCACAGTCAAAACCCTAAATTGCACTATAGTCAACTGTAGGGGCAAAATGGTCATTTGACAGTCAAAATTTCAAATTTTTGGTCAATATATCATTTTGAAGCCACAAACATCATTTGATGAATGCTTGATCATGATTCTCAAAATTTGGCTCAGAAATCATCAAAGATGCAAAAGTTTCCTTATTTGGACAGTTGAAAAAGTCAACTGAAATTGACCAGGGCATAACTTTCACATGGATTATCAGAAAAATTCCATCCAAAGCTCATTTTGAATAGAAAGACATTTCCTACAACTCATCTTCATACTTCAAGTCCAAGAAATGCTCCCACAAAAAGTTATCAATTTCAACATTATAGGTCATTTTCAAAAGTCAACAAAAGGGGACTTTAAGTCAAAGACCATAACTTGAGATTGGTAAATCAAAATGACATGGGACCAAAGGCATTGGTTAGAGGACTAAAAGACCTTTCCAAAATGTCCAAGAACATGAGAAAATCTTAAAAATTGAGCAAGTTATGCCTTGTGGAAGTTGGGAAATTTTTGGATATTTTGAAAAGTCAACTTTGATCCAAATGACCTAAAATTGCTAATGGGCCCATTTTTCTTCCATGATTCATCATTCTAAGCATATGCACGACCACTTGGCCCAAAGGGAAGTATTTTCTCATTATTTATTTATTTATTTGAATTATTATTTATATTAATTCATTTAAATCATTTAAATATGTGAAAAATATTTAACCTAACCAAATCAATCTTTTTATACATGTTTTAGCCTCTATAATTCGTGCATAAGTCAATATGGAAAGATTTGGAGCAAATTGATCATAATTGGCACAAGAACACATGGAAAAGATATGAAAAGATCCTTAAGAAAATCAAATTTCCAAAACAATGATTACAAGAGATTTGATTGAGTTTTTGTGACCTAATAGACTCCATACAAATACTAGAACACAACCCTAATGCAAAGGGACACAAAGCTGCACAAGAATCTCCATTGACAACTTGAAAAAATTTGCAAAAAAGTCAAAACTGTAAACCACTTTTGAGGGCGATTCAAGGCACAAAAACTATTTCAATAGCTTCCTCAAGGATTGCTGATCACATTCCAATCAGAATCATCCATCACCACGCCAAGAATTGGTAAAACGAACTCAAACTGTATCAAGAAAAATCCATGATCGTGTTTTAATTTCTAGACACATTCATAGCATTTTATTCATAGATTCATGTTCCTTGTGAAGTTTTGAAGCTAACCATATGCCTTAATTGGATTATTATGCTGTATACGCGATTTTGCCATGTTTATTTTCTAGGGTTTGCAGGATGTAAATTTGGGGATTTTCAAACGAGGAAAAATTGAGACTCCAAACTACCATTATTGGATTTAGCACGTCTGGACGAAGAAGATAGGACCATCGCGCTGAATTTATGTGCCAAGGAGAGCTAATCGCTATTTTCTCTAAAGCTACCTAATGGAACGCGTCTAAAACCGTTGCAATATGTTCTTGTTTCAGAAAAAATAAAAATACGCGAAGAAGATGATGTGTTGTCAACAAGTGATACGCTGGTTTGAAATTCGCGCGCGTTTCCAAGCACTAACCCACGTTTTCTTTTTTTATTAATTGTTGTTTATTTATATATCAAATGCGTTGACATGGCTCAGTGGCACAGGTGTTGATTGGTGATGCTAGTGACCTGGATTCGAACCCCAGGTCTGTGTAATTTCAATATTATTTTTCCACAATAATTCCCATGCAGTGCTTGTGTTGGAAACCATGATGCACCTCCAGATCAAACCATACACGCGCCCTGGGAGATCAAATCAAGAGCATGGAGCTCAAGAACACGCTAAGCCCTAGTCAACGCACTACACGCTACTCAAAAAAAGGTCAATGGACCTGAAGCTTGTTGGGCCAGAATTTCACAATCACACCTCACAATTGGGGCCTGAACCCCCCCTGGTTTGCAATTTTCTTCATATTTTATTTTTCAATTATTATATTATTTGTTGTTTTGATTTAATTAATTATTTTTACCAAATATAAAAAATGCCTAAAAAATCAGAAAAGATAAAAAAAAAACATAATGAATATTTTATTCTAATATTTTCTTGTAAATAAATGCTTGGAAATTAATTAGTTTAAAATAGGTTTGCAATTTTAATTCTTTTAATCAGAAATCTAAAAAATATAGAATTAGGTTTAATTAATTTTTATTCCTTTTTAACCTTTTTTCCTTTTTTCATAATAATACTATTTATCTTCTTTATTTTCATAATAAAAATTGTAAATTAATTAGGGTTTCATTTAGGGTAAAAAACTTCAATATTTTCTTAATAACTTAAAATAATTAGAATTAGGTTTAGCATTTTATTTTAATTTTAATTAACTCTTTTTTTACTAAATCCTAAAATACATAAAGAATACCAAAAACAAAAACAAATTCTTGCTTTCTTTTAATTTTAATCTTAATTCCTCATTAAATTTAATTTTTGCAAAAGGGTCCAACGCCCATGTTCTTAATTTCTTATTTATTCGCATATTTATTTTATGTCAGTTAAATAATTATGTACCTCTCCCGAAGCTTTGTAACATTTACTTCTCGCACTTTTAATTCTTTTAATTTCTTTTATTTTCCGTCAAATCGGGTCCGGTTTAATTTTTGGCGATGTGGACCCGCGCCTTTTGTAATAGCTTAGAATTTACTCTTCCGCGAATATTTTTAACTGTTAAAAAAAGCATGCAAGAATGAATGGACAAATAAAAACAAGCGTAGAAAACCAATGACATGACACAAGACAAAAATAAATGAATCTGACACACAAATCACACACCACCCCTAGGGTACGCCTCACTGTTGCCTTGCCTCGAAAGGTGATCGTCGAGTAGAGGATGTCTTAGTAAGTCCTCATGATCCGGGAACCTGGCATAAGGGTAGCTTCTAAGGTGTCTTCCCATTGCTCTGGTGATCACCATGTCCCTAAACTCGAATTGACCCGAACACGTCCAATGGTGGTGCTACCTACCTCTCAATGGTGGGATGACACTACTTTAAAGGACATTTACACAGACGAATTCCTTAGGGTAGGTAGACGACTCTAGATACTTGCTCTAAACTTCAAAACAAATAAAAAAAAATACTTTTCACACCGACACCTTTTCAAAAAGCTTTCGAAAGCAACTTTTCAAACACTCTTGAGGACCGATACAAGAGTCGAACTGAAATTTTCAAAGAAACTTTTTAAAACCCACAGTTGAAAAGCAAACAAACAATTTTGAAAACACAATGAGCAAGTATCTAAGAGCCCATGGATAACCATGGATAGAAAGGGTGCTAACACCTTCCCTTTCTATAATCTACCTCCCGAACCGAGAGCAATCTCTTTAAGGAATTTTTCTGTGCTTTTGTCCTTTCCATTTGGAGAAAATAAAAGACGGTGGCGACTCTTGCTTACCGCGACATTTCACGAACCATCGTTAAACAGTCAGTTCCAGATCCACCGATCACAGAACTGGCGACTCTGCTGGGGAATATCTTATAAAGTGGGGTGTACCTTAGGACTAAGCTCACTGTGTTTTCAATTGTATTGACTTGCTTGCTTTATTATTGTGGGACTGTCTTGGGAGTTCTATAGATCCTAACCCGGATCTGGGGGATACCTTCTTAGAAAGTAGCAACAAGGCTGTGAGGGAACTGTGCGGGGTATACCGACATGGTTGAAACAGTCTGCTACGTTGATGTGGCACTTTGGTGTGTACCGGTAACCCTTGAGTTCAGTCAAGGAGAGTACGGGGCCTCCGCGTGGTGTCATGAAGCATCAACAGACCTTAGGAACCTTAATTGAACTATCTTGGCCTCTTTAGGGTAGTGAGTTAACTGACTTTGGTGCAGTCCGAGGTTGGTTGATACTCGATACTACACCCAATTGAGGGTTGCTTTCCTGGAATATTTCGGTCGCCAGTTCAGTGGCTAAATCGAAACGATGAACAATGAAAGCAATCCAGTGATATTGGGACCCTTAGAACCCGGTTACTTCTAATAGGACAGGTTGAGCCCACCAACTTCAAGAGGGTAATACCCAGACCCCATGCTGGCCTAAACTCTAAGGGTTTCTCTTGTGTGACTTGCGTGCCTTCGTACTTGACTACTTGCATGCTTGTTATCTGACACATGAACTACTTGCAGGTTTTGTTTATAGTCCTTAATTGGGACTCATAACAGGGTGTACTAACTACTTGCAGGTTTTGTTTTTAGTCCTTAATTGGGACTCATGACAGGTCTTACTTGAGTTTCTTGCAGGTTTCTATTTATAGTCCTTAATAAGGGCTCATAACAGGGTTACCTATATTACCCCATGCATAGCATAACATCATACCATTGCATACATCCTAACCTATTTCAAGGATCTCAAGGGCTTGTGATGCAGGTCATGGTGAATCAACTATCGCAGCAAGGGGCAAAGAGGATTTATTTTCCTCTAGACAAAGTTGTCAGGGGCTATGACCCACTTGATATGGTGAGCTCTGACTCTTGAAGAAGGTTCCCCTAACCTAGGTTGATTGGAAATCAAAACTAGACATGATGACTAAAGTCAGGGGCTATGACCCACTGGATATGGTGAGCCTTTGACCCTTGAAGAAGAATTCTCAACAACATGGGTTTCCTTCAATCAAGCTACCAGACCCAAATTCTAACAAATTTTCTTGTCTACCCCGCGAGGTCCTTGAAAACATTGCATGCATGTCATACATATCATTGCATTACAGGTATCCCTTCTGCAGGTCACTTACCTTTCTCGCTGTTTATTTCAGCAATGGCCTCACAACAAGATAACCAGGACCTTCACGCTCAAGAGACTCAGTTCAGGGAAGTCTTCCTAGGTCTATCCAAGGGGCAGGAAGAGCTGAGGACACTCCTCGTGGGGAATCTGATCCGAAAGAGTCCTGAAGATGACAAGGACGAACAGCTGAAACGTCTACAGGCTGAGGTAGACACGCTGAAAACCCAGATGCTGGGGCAAAGGGCCCTCATTCAAGGTTTAGCTCAGGAGCAAGGAGAGCTGAGAGCCATGGTCAGCCAGCTTCATCTAGATATGAAGCAACAAGCCCAAGTCAGGGACCCAGTCATTAATCAACTTCCAAGAAGTCAAGGGTTTGGGCCTCTCCAAGCTGCTATTACTTCACAGGTCCAACAACGACCTCGCCCAGAACAACGGGCTGATCAGAGCAAACCAGACAAGCCTAAAAGGCAGTACACCAAAATCAACATGTCGCTGGATCAAGCACTGCAACAAATGTTGAAGGCAGGGCTGATCACCTTAAGGGCTCCTCTCCGGAATCCAAACACTTCTGCTCCTAACTATCATCCCAACGATAGGTGCGCATATCATTCTGATAGCCCGGGGCATACTACGGACAACTGCTGGCCTCTCAAAAACAAAATTCAAGACATGATTGACGCTGGAGAGATTCAGTTTGAGGTACCTGAGACTCCAAACATAATCACTGCTCCCTTGCCAAAACATGGCTAGGATTGAGAAATTTTTGTTCATTCGAATGTTCAAGTTGCAATTTTCTTTTTGTTTAAACATTTATTCATGTCAAACATTGTTATTTCATTAATGCATCGCATATGTCTGTTCTGAAACAATATATTCGTATTCACTAAATGCAAATTATTTTCATATTTTTTCTGATGATCAACTCTTAAATTAACAATTCTAAGCCTCTTGAGGGAGGATGACGAAAACGATACCATAATCTACAGTATGCTTTTGAACAGACCCCGCTGATGAGGTACAGGCATTGTTTCAATTCCTAAACACTGGAGTTATAAGGATGATAATCCCTCGTCAACCCCTCTGAGACAAAGAAGTAGGAGTTTTTCTTTTCGAAATTTAAAACCCTTTATCATAACCTGGGGCAGGGTAGTTCTCTCAGTTGATCCAAGTGCATAACAAATGGCACCAAAGGAGTCCTTACAAAACAAAAGACTGTGATGGTTCTGAATAAATCACAAGGACAGGCAGTCATTATCTCAAAAAATGAAAAACCCATTAAGTCAAAACCCATGAAGGAGACTTACAAAACTGGGGCATCCCGCTGACTGTAATTCCAAAAAAGGAAACAGTTCAGGCAAAAAAAAGAAAAAAAGAAAGGGATAACAAAAATCAAGAAAGAGGTCTCACAAACCCTCAACAAAAAAGGAATGACTGCCTATTCAAAATAAGTTATCAACATCCGAATCATCACCGGAAAATCAGGACAAAGACTCAAACAAGGTCTAACGTATGATCAACTGAGTTTAGGTTTGGAGAACATCACGAAGAGCGGGTGGGTACAAATAATTTGAGCCTTTATCCTTTGTTTCTTAAACCGTGAACCAGGCCACGTTATAACCCTCAAAAGTCCTAGCTGAAGCATGGGTTAGCTCGAAAGCATACTGTTACAAAAGGTATCCTGACTCCTTAAGGCCTACGGTAAATACGGAGTTGACATCACGTTTTACAAACATTCACTTGTTTTATGAAAAAAGAATGCATTTTCAAAATCTTCGAGACAGACATAAGCTTTGCATTTTTAACATAACTTTGTTTGCATATGACTTTTTGTTTGAACAGCATAGAAATTCGCACGACGAATGCCTAATAAACAGAAGCACTTCCAATCAAGGGGCATGGCATGACTATTGTCCATTATCTGGGGCAGTCCAATCAAGATTCGGAGAATCTCTCAAAGGTCAAATAGCCTGGGGCAAATCTCCGCCTAAGTCACTTGGGGCATTCCAACAACGAATCTGGCCTGATCAAACACCTTCTGGTGGCATGACAAAAACACTTCTAAACAGGGGCAACTCCCTACATTCTGAAAGCACAAACATAGTCGAAAAAATACTACGTATAATCAAAGACCCGCTAGGTTGACATACCTAGGCAAAAATAAGGGCTTCCCGGCGAACCAAAAGGGTTCGGGCAAAATGAAGGGATGAAATGAAAAAAATCTGTACACCCGGCAAGTCGAAAACCTGCAAAGGCGGCTTGGGCAAAAATGGGTATCCCAGTGGACTGAAAACCCGAAAGGGCGGTCCAGGCAAAAGTTAGGGATCAAAGCGTACGACTATGTCCTGTCATCTTGTCACCTGCCTACCTGAAGAAGGTTTGACCTTCAACAACTACCAAGCACCTCCACAGGTATCTTCCTCTCCCACATCAGAAACAGGGGCAATAAAGAGTTGTCTAAACAATATGATTGTTCTGTCCTCCAAGGTATCAAGGTAGGTTCTGTTGAAGAACATAACCAATACAATTCAATACTTCCCCAGGAGAGTCCAATCCAGTTTCCCCAAGAAAGTTGGAATCCATCTCCCCAAGCAGTAAGCTTATCCCCAGTTGATTTTGGAAGCTTATCCTCGCAGAGCACGAATGCGTATCCCGGCTTTATTCAAAGAGTCATTTCCCTAACAGGATATAACTGGGTTATCCTTAGCCAAAAGCCACGGAAAGAGCGTCGTCGACAAAGTCTTCCGATCCCCAGCAAACTATTATCAACATTCAGCAAAGCATACCTCTTCCCACAGAGTATTGCTTCCCAGCATGGTCGCTAGAGTATCTTTTCTCCCTGCAGAATCCTCCATTTGCCAAGTTTATTCCGCAACGGAGTCATTTTCTCCTACCGGTATTCTTGCAGTTATCATCCCCGGCGGAAGCAAAATCTATTCTTCAACATCAGCCCAGGATATGACTTCCCGGCACCCGTCAAGGATTCGCTTTCCTAGACAAAAACATGCATAAAACATCACATACATCATTATAACATGCATATACACATCATATCATACAAGTCTCATTTATATGGAGAACATCATTGCTTGATTCATATCATGCATTGCATGTGACTGACCTTTTACCTTTCAGGAAAGATGCAGTTTAAATTCTCAATCATATTTCAAAGACCTAGACCGGTTCAGTTAAATCGACCCTAAGATTTTCCTGATGCTTATCCAGTCAAAGGCCTTCTCTGGTTCAGTCAGATCGACCCTAAGATCTCCCTGATGCTTATCCAGTTGAAGATACTCCAAGACCTTGTCCGGTTCAGTTAAATCGACCCTAAGATTTTCCTGATGCTTATCTAGTCAAAGGCCTTCTCTGGTTCAGTCAGATCGACCCTAAGATCTCCCTGATGCTTATCCAGTTGAAGATACTCCAAGACCTTGTCCGGTTCAGTTAAATCGACCCTAAGATTTTCCTGATGCTTATCCAGTCAAAGGCCTTCTCTGGTTCAGTCAGATCGACCCCAAGATCTCCCTGATGCTTATCCAGTTGAAGATATTTCAAGACCTAGACCGGTTCAGTTAAATCGACCCTAAGATTTTCCTGATGCTTATCCAGTCAAAGGCCTTCTCTGGTTCAGTCAGATCGACCCTAAGATCTCCCTGATGCTTATCCAGTTGAAGATATTTCAAGACCTAGACCGGTTCAGTTAAATCGACCCTAAGATTTTCCTGATGCTTATCCAGTCAAAGGCCTTCTCTGGTTCAGTCAGATCGACCCCAAGATCTCCCTGATGCTTATCCAGTTGAAGATATTTCAAGACCTAGACCGGTTCAGTTAAATTGACCCTAAAATTTTCCTGATGCTTATCCAGTCAAAGGCCTTCTCTGGTTCAGTCAGATCGACCCTAAGATCTCCCTGATGCTTATCCAGTTGAAGATATTTCAAGACCTAGACCGGTTCAGTTAAATCGACCCTAAGATTTTCCTGATGCTTATCCAGTCAAAGGCCTTCTCTGGTTCAGTCAGATCGACCCTAAGATCTCCCTGATGCTTATCCAGTTGAAGATATTTCAAGACCTAGACCGGTTCAGTTAAATCGACCCTAAGATTTTCCTGATGCTTATCCAGTCAAAGGCCTTCTCTGGTTCAGTCAGATCGACCCTAAGATCTCCCTGATGCTTATCCAGTTGAAGATATTTCAAGACCTAGACCGGTTCAGTTAAGTCGACCCTAAGATTTTCCTGATTCTTATCCAGTCAAAGGCCTTCTCTGGTTCAGTCAGATCGACCCTAAGATCTCCCTGATGCTTATCCAGTTGAAGATATTTCAAGACCTAGACTGGTTCAGTTAAATCGACCCTAAGATTTTCCTGATGCTTATCCAATCAAAGGCCTTCTCTGGTTCAGTCAGATCGACCCTAAGATCTCCCTGATGCTTATCCAGTTGAAGATATTTCAAGACCTAGACCGGTTCAGTTAAGTCGACCCTAAGATTTTCCTGATTCTTATCCAGTCAAAGGCCTCCTCTGGTTCAGTCAGATCGACCCTAAGATCTTCCTGATTCTTATCCCAGTAGAAGACACCCAAGATTTTTCTCAACGAGCGTTGTTGAAGTTAAAGTCGCCCAAGGTTCTCTTACCATTCATGCTAAGGCAGTAACCATCCCTGTTTCATTCATCATCATGTGAAGCTCCAGACTCAGCTCCTGTAACCAGTCAGGACACATCTATGCCAAGCATCTAAAATCAGCTCCTGCAGCGTGTCAGGTACTCATCTTTTCTGTTGCAGGTATGCAGGTTCTCGCTAAGGAATCTCCTACGTGATCAACATCTAGATGGCATCTATAAGCCCATCACCCTGTTCATCAACCTCTAAATGGCATCTATAAGCCCATTCCCACCACACTGCCACTATGTGAGCACAAATTTCTGGGCACTCTAGTGTCCAATCATCTTCTACCCTCGGATTACGAAAGGCACGTCAGCCAATCTGCATCCTCAGGTCTAAGAAGATTGAACAGGGGCAACTGTTGTACCCCAAAATTTGCCCTCCCATAATTCTTCAAAGATTTGCCAAGACAAGCTACAAAATTCCCCAAGGGTTGCACAGTGCAAAGGTCTCCCATACAGTCAAGATTAGGGTTTTGAGTCTGATCAAGAAAAGGAAGTTATCAAGGGCCCAATCAAGTCTCATATGCTTACAAATATGGTCAAGCACCCTCATATCAAGTCTCAAGGCATTCAGCACAAAATTGCACAGTCAAAACCCTAAATTGCACTATAGTCAACTGTAGGGGCAAAATGGTCATTTGACAGTCAAAAGTTCAAATTTTTGGTCAATATATCATTTTGAAGCCACAAACATCATTTGATGAATGCTTGATCATGATTCTCAAAATTTGGCTCAGAAATCATCAAAGATGCAAAAGTTTCCTTATTTGGACAGTTGAAAAAGTCAACTGAAATTGACCAGGGCATAACTTTCACATGGATTATCAGAAAAATTCTATACAAAGCTCATTTTGAAGAGAAAGACATTTCCTACAACTCATCTTCATACTTCAAGTCCAAGAAATGCTCCCACAAAAAGTTATCAATTTCAACATTATAGGTCATTTTTAAAAGTCAACAAAAGGGGACTTTAAGTCAAAGACCATAACTTGAGATTGGTAAATCAAAATGACATGGGACCAAAGGAATTGGTTATAGGACTCAAAGACCTTTCCAAAATGTCCAAGAACATGAGAAAATCTTAAAAATTGAGCAAGTTATGCCTTGTGGAAGTTGGGAAATTTTTGGATATTTTGAAAAGTCAACTTTGATCCAAATGACCTAAAATTGCTAATGGGCCCATTTTTCTTCCATGATTCATCATTCTAAGCATATGCACGACCACTTGGCCCAAAGGGAAGTATTTTCTCATTTTTTATTTATTTATTTGAATTATTATTTATATTAATTCATTTAAATCATTTAAATATGTGAAAAATATTTAACCTAACCAAATCAATCTTTTTATACATGTTTTAGCCTCTATAATTCGTGCATAAGTCAATATGGAAAGATTTGGAGCAAATTGATCATAATTGGCACAAGAACACATGGAAAAGATATGAAAAGATCCTTAAGAAAATCAAATTTCCAAAACAATGATTACAAGAGATTTGATTGAGTTTTTGTGACCTAATAGACTCCATACAAATACTAGAACACAACCCTAATGCAAAGGGACACAAAGCTGCACAAGAAACTCCATTGATAACTTGAAAAAATTTGCAAAAAAGTCAAAACTGTAAACCACTTTTGAGGGCGATTCAAGGCACAAAAACTATTTCAATAGCTTCCTCAAGGATTACTGATCACATTCCAATCAGAATCATCCATCACCACGCCAAGAATTGGTAAAACGAACTCAAACTGTATCAAGAAAAATCCATGATCGTGTTTTAATTTCTAGACACATTCATAGCATTTTATTCATAGATTCATGTTCCTTGTGAAGTTTTGAAGCTAACCATATGCCTTAATTGGATTATTATGCTGTATACGCGATTTTGCCATGTTTATTTTCTAGGGTTTGCAGGATGTAAATTTGGGGATTTTCAAACGAGGAAAAATTGAGACTCCAAACTACCATCATTGGATTTAGCACGTCTGGACGAAGAAGATAGGACCATCGCGCTGAATTTATGTGCCAAGGAGAGCTAATCGCTATTTTCTCTAAAGCTACCTAATGGAACGCGTCTAAAACCGTTGCAATATGTTCTTGTTTCAGAAAAAATAAAAATACGCGAAGAAGATGATGTGTTGTCAACAAGTGATACGCTGGTTTGAAATTCGCGCGCGTTTCCAAGCACTAACCCACGTTTTCTTTTTTTATTAATTGTTGTTTATTTATATATCAAATGCGTTGACATGGCTCAGTTGCACAGGTGTTGATTGGTGATGCTAGTGACCTGGTTTCGAACCCCAGGTCTGTGTAATTTCAATATTATTTTTCCACAATAATTCCCATGCAGCGCTTGTGTTGGAAACCATGATGCACCTCCAGATCAAACCATACACGCGCCCTGGGAGATCAAATCAAGGGCATGGAGCTCAAGAACACGCTAAGCCCTAGTCAACGCACTACACGCTACTCAAAAAAAGGTCAATGGACCTGAAGCTTGTTGGGCCAGAATTTCACAATCACACCTCACAATTGGGGCCTGAACCCCCCCTGGTTTGCAATTTTCTTCATATTTTATTTTTCAATTATTATATTATTTGTTGTTTTGATTTAATTAATTATTTTTACCAAATATAAAAAATGCCTAAAAAATCAGAAAAGATAAAAAAAAAACATAATGAATATTTTATTCTAATATTTTCTTGTAAATAAATGCTTGGAAATTAATTAGTTTAAAATAGGTTTGCAATTTTAATTCTTTTAATCAGAAATCTAAAAAATATAGAATTAGGTTTAATTAATTTTTATTCCTTTTTAACCTTTTTTCCTTTTTTTCATAATAATACTATTTATCTTCTTTATTTTCATAATAAAAATTGTAAATTAATTAGGGTTTCATTTAGGGTAAAAAACTTCAATATTTTCTTAATAACTTAAAATAATTAGAATTAGGTTTAGCATTTTATTTTAATTTTAATTAACTATTTTTTTACTAAATCCTAAAATACATAAAGAATACCAAAAACAAAAACAAATTCTTGCTTTCTTTTAATTTTAATCTTAATTCCTCATTAAATTTAATTTTTGCAAAAGGGTCCAACGCCCATGTTCTTAATTTCTTATTTATTCGCATATTTATTTTATGTCAGTTAAATAATTATGTACCTCTCCCGAAGCTTTGTAACATTTACTTCTCGCACTTTTAATTCTTTTAATTTCTTTTATTTTCCGTCAAATCGGGTCCGGTTTAATTTTTGGCGATGTGGACCCGCGCCTTTTGTAATAGCTTAGAATTTACTCTTCCGCGAATATTTTTAACTGTTAAAAAAAGCATGCAAGAATGAATGGACAAATAAAAACAAGCGTAGAAAACCAATGACATGACACAAGACAAAAATAAATGAATCTGACACACAAATCACACACCACCCCTAGGGTACACCTCACTGTTGCCTTGCCTCGAAAGGTGATCGTCGAGTAGAGGATGTCTTAGTAAGTCCTCATGATCCGGGAACCTGGCATGAGGGTAGCTTCTAAGGTGTCTTCCCATTGCTCTGGTGATCAACATGTCCCTAAACTCGAATTGACCCGAACACCTCCAATGGTGGTGCTACCTACCTCTCAATGGTGGGATGACACTACTTTAAAGGACATTTACACAGACGAATTCCTTAGGGTAGGTAGACGACTCTAGATACTTGCTCTAAACTTCAAAACAAATCAAAAAAAATACTTTTCACACCGACACCTTTTCAAAAAGCTTTCGAAAGCAACTTTTCAAACACTCTTGAGGACCGATACAAGAGTCTGTGATACGGTGGGAGAACTGACTAGTGTTTTGCGTTCGTATTCGCACTTGTGCGGTTGAGCAAGAGTCGCCACCGACTTTTTATTTTATCCTAAAGGAAAGGTTAAAAAATCACAGCAAAAACCTTTTGAGATATTTCGTGGGTTCGGGGGGTAGATTATGAAAAGGGAAGGTATTAGCACCCTTTCCATCCATGGTTATCCATGGGCTCTTAGTTACTTGGTTTTTTAGATCACTTGCCTTGTTTTTCGATTGCTTTAAAATGGTGCTTGAGTGTGTGGGTGCTTTTTGAAAATGTTTTGGAGAAAGATGCCTTGTCTTAGGCAACTAATGTATTTGACTCGTGTTTGAGTGTTTTACAAAAGTGTGAATCTTTTCGAAAAGATGTTTTCAAATGTTTTTGAGAGTTTGTTTTGAAAGTGTTGTGGATTTGTGGTTTTTGAAAGGAAGGCAAGTGTTTTTGCAAATTGATCTCAAGTAACTAAGAGTTTTGTCTACCCTATTGTACTCAAAGGTTTTTGTTATGTTTTAACCCCTTTTAACAATTTTGTTCCACCATTGAATTTGACGAACAATCTTGCGTTTAGGAAGTTTATTCGGGACGGGCGCGGGTCATCGTATGGACCATGAATGCAATGATGCCAAGTGTCTTTGGCAATTTTGTTTTGAAGGGACTATGATCATTCCGTTTAGGCAACACTTTGAGACTTATGATCATTTGATTTTGTTTTGCCAAAGATACTCGACGTGAAAGCATGGCCCATTTTGGAAGGCAACATGGGGGATTACCCTAGGGGGTGCAAGTGTGATTGTGTATTGATTACATGCATTTGTCTTGTATTAGGTTATCTAGCGTTTGATTTTATGTACATACAAACCCTAGGTATAACCATGGTATAATTGGAAAGCTGTAAATTGCGGAATGTAAAATCTACGCTATTACAAAATAGTGTCCGGGAGTGGGGGTATAAATGTACAAGGGGGATGAGACTTATAGTATCCAATAAGTTACAACCAAATCGAAGTCGCAATCAAATGTAAATATCGAATATACAGATGTAAGATAAAATGTGTATAGGACAATGTGAATGTATTTGTGTAAGTGTACAAGTGTATATGTATATGAATTGTGTAATTATGTACAAGTGCGAATTGTGAAGTTGAATCGTATTAGGGTTTTTGACCTAGATACATGTATTTTAATGAATCTTTGATTTTGTATGTTTGATTATGTACAAAGGAAAAAAGAAAGTGTTTTGATTTAAATGTTAAGTTTTAATTAAAAAGTATTTTTAGTCAAATGTTTGTGAATTTGATATTAGAGAAAAAAAAGTATTGAATTGTTATGTATGAATATGTATATTAACTAAAAAGTTTCAATTTAATTATGTATATAAAAAAAATGTATAATATGTACAAAATTAATGTTTTAAAATGTATGTACAAAATAAAATGTTTTTAATAGAATATTCATTTTTCTAACTAAATTATGTATAAAAAAATGTATATACAAAATATATTTCAAATGAAAGAGTAAAATAAAAGGAAATAAGTATTTTCAATTTATAAGATAAAAATGTTAAGTTAGAAATAGATATAGTTTAGTATTAATATTAATATTTTGTTAAATTAATTAAGAATGTTATATTTCTTAAAACTACATTTAGTTAAGAAATAAGTATATTGTTTGTAAAATAAAGAGTTATTAATGTTTTTTTGTGGAAAGGAAAAGAGAGGAAACATTCGAATGGGCCTCAGAGGGAAAACGAAAACGGGTCAGGCCCAATGTCAATCTTGGAACAAAGTTAGGGTTAGGGATTTTGTCATTCAGAACGAAGGTTAGGGCTTGAGCGGCGCCGTTTGTGCATTCGTCTTCTCCGATCATCAATTTCCTGAACGCTTTTCTTTCCGGCCACCAGCGTTACTCCCGAAGCCTTTCTTCCCTCCAAGGCATGAGCTTCGTGCTCTCTTGATACAAGGTTAGCTTCAATGGTTATGTTTTTATCTCTTTTCTGGATTCGCGTGTGTTGTTTTAAGTTGAACCTTAACTCTTATTTTTTCATTATGAGATGAAGGAGAAGAGAAGAGGGAGAAGATTATACTACCTGATCTTTGGAGATGGAGGAAAGGTGGGGAGCGTGATGCTTAGGAGGCCGGAACGGTGATGAGGCTGGAAGCTTGCTTTGCTTTTGATGCTTTCCTGGTATTTTCGCTCTTTTGATATATTAGGTTTTGATGATGATGTATGCTGAGAAGCCTTAATATGTTCACTTCTTTATCTTCTTCTTTCACTATGTGTTGCCTTTGGATTGTTGGTTGCTTTCTTGGACGATTTGCCTATGCTTTGAGATGCCCAGTGATGATCTCAGAGATCTGAGGGCCTAGGTTGCCTTTGATACTTTGTTGCTGGATGCTATGGTTGAAACAAATGTGTTGTTTTGATTAGCTTGACAGGCGTTTGTATGGTTTTTGAATTGAACTGTGTGTTTGATGGCTTTATTGACAGGCATGGTTGTTTAGTTCATATGTTTTTTTGAGTTTGTGAGGCTAATGGTAAGGCAGGGTTGATGAAGTTTCTGGTTATGGCATTGGTTTGAGATAACTCAGTTTGCAGGTTATGTGAGGTTTGGGACAGGTTCAGTATGCTTTTTGTTAGGTGTTTGAGCTTGCTTCAGTTTGATGGGTTTTTTGTGGTTCTGGACAGTAGGCTTTGGCTTGAGATAACTCAGTTTGCAGGTTATGTGAGGTTTGGGACAGGGTGTGATGAAGTTTGATGGTTTTTGACAGTTTATATCTTTTCTCTCTTTTGCTATGCTGAACTGAGTTGTGTTCTTCAGGTTTTTAGGCTTGGGTTGGATTTCTTTGAGGTGAAGGCAGGGTGTTCTGAGTTTGTATCTCTCTCCTCTATCCTCTCTACCCCTGAACTGTTTTATTGGCTTCTGGATCTTTATATTATGCAGAGTTGTGTGTTTTGTATCTTTTCTCCCTCTCTCTGTCCTAACCTGCTGCTGAACTGAGTTGCTTGTGGATTTGTATATCTTTTTTTTTTCTTCTGTCTCCCCTGAACTGCCTGCTACTGAACTGAGCTTTGTATGTTGTGTTATATCTTTTCTGCTGTCCTACTGTCTATGCCTAACCTGAACTCTGCTTCTATTATCTCTCTTTCTTCTCTCTTTACAGTACAGCAAAGAATTTTTATAATGTTTATGTTGTACTTGCTCTGAAGGGGTTTGACTAGGGAAATGATGATTTTAGATTTCTTGCATAACACATTTTGCATCTTCTTTCTCCAGCTTTTGTGCTTTGCTCTGACTTTGCATTTTGATATCCTTTCCAAAATCTTCTTTTACAGCTTTTGCTTGGGATTTGACAGCAAATGTACTTCTTACTTCTTTCTTTGAGTAAACTTAGGCATTTTGACAGTAACTTGCCTTTTGCTTTGGATAGAAAGTTGAAACTGGATTTTTTCAGTTTAGTTGGAAGTTTGCAGTTTGAATTTTTAGAAATTATGCATTTGACATTTGCATTTTATGAATAAAAAATCTTCCCTCTCTGTGAACCGGGAGAAATCCCGTGATTTGCAGAGAGGGTCAACTGATCCCAGTCAGTGGCCCCTAATGATGAGCAATATTTTATCTGTCTTTGCTATTAACTGCTTTCTGACTTTTCTTGTTTCTTTTCGCAGATAAAAAATGGAGTACCGGAGCGGAGTGAAGAATGAAGAATATTAAAAAATAGGATAGTTTTAATTTTATGTAATATTTTAAATTAATGTATATTATTGTTCATAATTTAAATTATAAACAACAATTTGTACAAATAATTCAAATATCAATAAAAATCTAAATTATCCAATTAATTCTAATTTCTTTATTGTTTATTTATTTATTTAAAATTCTTAGAATTAAAACAATTGAAAAATGAATTTCAATCATTCAATTTCAGAATAATAAATAACTTAAATAAAACAACATTGATCAATTAAGTCTGTCTTATTCAACATCCAAAGCAAAGCAGCAGTCAATCCCAATAGACTGATCAAACGCATAAACACTGTGAATCCAACACTGCATCCTGTATATGACTGGCCCAATCAAAACGTACTGAATTCAAACCACTGTCTCTTTTAAACCAAGATGACGCGAATTTTAATCCGAATCTTGAAATAAACCGCAAAGTGCTGTGGAATTTAAATTCTTCTGAGAATATGCCCATAAAACCTTAATTCCCGATTAAATGCCAAATAACGCTCGCCTGATCAAAATTGGACCAAAAAATCATCCAAAACCCTGAGCCAACTGTGAAACAATCCAAAGCTCTGAAAATCAGTAAAAACCCTAATTTTGCTTGACTGTCAAGAAAAGTCCGTTTGTCCGATTCTTGAGCCAGTTTGAAAAGTCAGGAAATGCCTGAAGCTGAGATTTCTTGGGGAAAAATGCGAGGGCAAATTTTGGGGTACAACAGTTGCCCCTGTTCAATCTTCTTTGACCTGAAGAGTTAGATTGGCAAGTTTGCCTTTCGCGACTTGAAGGTAAAAGGAGATTGGACACTAATGTGCCCAGAAAAATTTGCGCTCGTCGATGTGACGGTGGAGGTGAATGGGCTTAAAGATGCCATTTGGTGATGGGCTTAAAGATGCCACCTGGTGCGAGAGAATTTTGTCGGGGGATGGGCTTAGAGATGCCATCTGAGAATGGGCTTACAGATGCCATTCGACGACTGCTGGTAGGAGGATGGGCTTATAGATGCCATTTGGTGATGTTGAACTGTATGTCAATGGTGAGTGAACAAGTATCAGAAGGGCATCCCTGTTTTTTGGAACATCTCTGAATTGGGGGTCTGAACAAGCAACAGATTGACGTCCATGTCTGGGGAATCTGTAAACTATTTCAGGAGTTGAGATTGAATAAGCAATAGAGCAGCATCTGTTGTTGGGAAGCGTCCGTAACCTATTTTCAAAAATTGTGAAGAGTCTGAATCAGTTGGTAGATTGACATCCGTTGTAGGGAAGAATCCGTAAACTGTCTTCAAAAGTTGAGAAGAGTCTGAACAAATCGGTAGATTGACATCCGTTGTAAGGAAGAATCCGTAAACTTGTTTCAGAAGTTGAGAAGTTGAAGAGGAAACGGTGTAAGGTTTCTGCTGATGCGTCTGAATGAATCTGGAATAAGTATCAGGATGTCGCCGTGTCCGGGTCACATCTGAACTATTTCTGGATAAATCTCGGGAGATGATCTGTGTCTGTTGACTGATCTTTCCTGAAAAAGCAAAGGGTTAGTTGTATGCAATGTTATGATGTAATGCGTGACATCAATATTTATGAATGAATGCGATGAATGCGCATGTAAGCTGATGAGCTAATCTTGCCAAGGATACACGAATCCGAGATGGCTGAAGATAAAAGCGTCTCGACTGCTGCCGGGGAAAATAAATCCTTGGCTGTCGCTGGGGAAGAGAATCCCTGATGACCTCTACTGGGGGGGTTCCAAACTAGTAGACTCATGCCGGGGAGACCAGATTGAGAATCTTCGGCTTGATGGGAAATAACTCTGGAGACTTCACTGGGGAACTCACGATTTGCCTTTCCAGAACCCTGTGGGGAGAAGGTTCAATGGTCTGGCTCCGCTGGGGATTGTCCACTTGAAGCTCTTGATCTGCTGGGGATACTGAAGCTTAAACTCTGAGGGGAATTGAATTCCGGGGGATTCCCTGGCTGGGGATTTTGATGAACTCCGCTGGAGATAGGAAGAATTTTGGCGAGCGCGATCTTCCGTGGTTGTTGGCTTGAGAAGAATCTGAACAAGCGATAGGTTAACATCCGTTTACTTGTAGAACCCGTGAACTATTTTCAGAAATCTTGAAGTTGAACCAGCAATAGAACAACATCCGTTGTTGGGAAGCGTCCGTAAACTAAATTCAAAGGTTGCATCTGAACAAGCTGATAGATTAACATCCGTTGTTGGGATGAATCCATGAACTGTTTTCAGAAGTCTTGAGAAGAATCTGAACAAGTCGGTAGATTAGCGTCCGTTGTTGGGAAGAATCCGTAAACTTGTTTCAGAAGTTGAGAAGAGTCTGATTCAGTTGGTAGATTGACATCCGTTGTTGGGAAGAATCCGTAAACTTTTTCAGAAGTCTTGAAGAGGAACCGGTGTAGGGCTTCCTGATGATGAGCTTGTGTAAAACTGCATCGGTTTTGAACACTTTTGACATTCGAATGCCCCAAGTGGTGATGTAGATAAATTCCTGGCTTATTACAGGTGTTGGTCTACAATCGGTTGTTCACAGATGTTTCCTGGGTTGTTGCAGGTGTTGATCTGGAATTCTTCAGACATGCCCTGGCTGGATACAGGAGTCGAATCTGGAAAGGTGATAGTTGATAGATATGCCCTGGCTGGATACAGGAATCGAATCTTTGAACTCTTCAGACGTGCCCTGGCTAGATACAGGAATCGAGTCTGGAAATGTTGTCAACAGATATGCCCTGGCTGGATACAGGAATCGAATCTGAAATAGTCGTCAACAGATATGCCCTGGCTGGATACAGGAATCGAATCTTTGAACTCTTCAGACGTGCCCTGGCTAGATACAGGAATCGAGTCTGGAAATGTTGTCAACAGATATGCCCTGGCTGGATACAGGAATCAAATCTGAAATAGTCGTCAACAGATATGCCCTGGCTGGATACAGGAGTCGAATCTTCGAACTCTTCAGACGTGCCCTGGCTAGATACAGGAATCGAGTCTGGAAATGTGATCAACAGATATGCCCTGGCTGGATACAGGAGTCGAATCTGGAAATAGTCAACAGATATGCCCTGGCTAGATACAGGAATCGAATCCGAACTCTTCAGACGTGCCCTGGCTAGATACAGGAATCGAGTCTGGAAATGTGGTCAACAGATATGCCCTGGCCGGATACAGGAGTCGAATCTGGAAATGTTGTGGTTGATTTGTTGAACACTTTTGACATTCGAATGCCCCAAGTGGTGGAGAAGGAGTCTTGAATCAGATTACTCTGCATATTGAGAGATTTCTTGAAATCTTGACTGGACTGCCCCAGGTTAATTGAACTTTGAAAGATCTATTGGACCTTGACTGGACTGCCCCAGGTTAATTGAATTGTGAAAGATCTGTTGGACCTTGACTGGACTGCCCCAGGTTAATTAGATTGTGACATGTCATGCCCCTTTGTTGATAAGGGAATTGATGGAAGTGTTATCCTCTTGAAGTGATTTTGACTTACTGAGAGAGTTTTCGTTCCTCCGAACATTCGCTGCATGAATTTCTTCGCTGTCAAATAAAAGGGTCAAATGCAGACAGTGATATTCGAATAATGCAAAGTTTATGTTTGTCTCGAAGTTTTTGAAAAATGCGTTTTTAGCAGAAAACTTTTCATAAGACAAGTTAACACAAGATTTAGAGCAAAGCCCTACAGGAGTCAGGATACCTTTTGTAACAGTATGCTTTCGAACTAACCCATGCTTCAATTAGGACTTTTGAAGGGTTGTAACGTGGCCTGGCTCACGGTTTAAGAAACAAAGGATAAAGGCTCAAAGTATATTTGTACCCGCCCGCTCTTCGTGATGTCCTTCAACCTAAACTTAGTTAACTGTGCGTCGCACTCTATTTTGAGTTTGGAACGACTTTTGGGCGATGGTTCACCAGTTGAATTTTGGGAGACAGTCATCTTCTCCTTTTTCTTTTTCAACACTTTTCATGTTGTTGAGGGTTTTGTAATGACCTCACTATTTTGATTTTGATTTGTTATCCCTAACTTTTGCCTGACTGTTACCGTTTTCGGGATTACTGTCAGCGGGATGCCCCAGCTTTCTTAAGCCTCCTTTATAGGTTCTGGCTCAGTGGGCTTTTCTCTTTTGAGAGATTGACTGTCTATGTGATAGGGAACCACCCTTGTCTTTTGATTCCAAAGGAATGCTTTCTTTTTGACGTCGTTCGTTGTGTTACGAACTGAGAGTTTGCGACTTCAATGCGCATTTTCTTTTGAATTAACTGAGATACTACCCTGCCCCAGGTTTATATCAAAGGTTTTGATTGTTTAGAACAGGAAACTCCTACTTCTTTGGCTCGAAGGGGTTGACTAGGGATTAACTTCCTTATAACTCCAGTGTTTGGGAATTGAAAGAAATGCCTGTACATCATCAGCAAGGTCTGTTCAAAAGCATACTGTATAAGATCACGGTATTGTTTCGTCATCCTCCTTCTAAAGGCTTGCAGCTTTTTATCAAGAGTCAAATATCATAAAGAAAAGCATAAGAGTAGTGAAACGAATGGATGAATTCAAGACAAACATATGCAATGCATTAATGAAAACAGAGTTTAACATCAACAAATAATTGTTTGACAGCAAAAGAAATTACAACTTCGAAAATTCAAAAAGAAGCAAAAGTCTTTCAGCTTCGAGCTTCGTCACTTCAAGCGGAGAACCCTTTAACGGAAGATTTTCATCTCGCCGCCTGGCATGAATTCCAGCACCCCAATGTCGATCAGATCTTGAATCTTGTTCTTCAAGGCCCAACAGTCGTTGGTACTGTGTCCCGGGCTGCAGGAGTGATAAACACAGAATTCGTCGGGATTAAAGTGAGGAGAGGAGATATTGAGCTTCTGAGGAGGGTCCTTTACGGTGAGCAAATCGACCTCCAACAGGCGCTTCAGTATGAAGAATGATGGTATTTCAGTCTCCGTAAACTGTCTTCCCGACTTTTCTTGCTTACGCCGATTGCCCCGTTGACGCTGGCGAGGTTGTTGATGGGTTTGTGACCCTGAAGCTAGCAAAGGAGCTTTCCCCTTGTCTTCTTGAGTTGATGGAGGTTGAGCGGTGACTTGCTCTTCGACCTCAGATGTTTGCCCCAGTTGGTTGTTTGGAAGCAGTTGGCGGACAAGAACTCTGAGTTCCTCTTGTCTTTGGGATAGGTTTTGGATGAGAGCCATCTGGCCCACCAACTGTCCCATCATTTGAGTCCTCAGTGTTGTCAGATCAAACTGCAGCTCCGCAATCTGATCACTCCTGGCATTGTTGGAACTTCCCAAGCCTTTGGTGAGGAGAGCTTTCATCTCTTCTTGCCCCAGAGACAAGTTCAGGAACATCTCCTGCAGCTGAGCAGTCTGGTCTTGGACGTCTTTGACAGACCGTTCTAGAGCCATCTCTTGCTGAAATAAATAGCAGGAGAGTAAGGAAACCTGAAAAAAGAAAGATTGTCAAAATGAAATGCATGATATGTGGATGCATGCTTTCAAGGATCTCTTGGGGTAAACACAAGAAAAATGTTAGAGGTTGAGCCCTGCTCTTGGATTGGAGAGCCCTGTACCGGTGGACGTCCTTCCACGAGAATCAAGCTCACCATGTCGAGTGGGTCATAGCCACTGATTCAAGTTGTTGTACTTGAACTTTGACTGGATTGGTTAGAGGAGAGACCTCTTGCCCCTTGATAGATGTCTGGTTCAACGTAGCCCTGCATCAAAAGAACCCTCGAGATCCTTGAAATGGTTATTGAAAATGCTAAAACGGTATGATGTTATGATGTTATGTACATGCATGCACAAGTAAGTGAGTGTATATACAGGAAAACATATTCATACAAAGCACTCAAGGCCTTAGGTTTAGGCTTGCATGAGGTCTGGGTATTACCCTCTTGAAGTTGGTTGGTTAAAACCTGTCCTACCAAAAGTAACCGGGTTCTAGAGGTCCTCAAATCATTGGCTACCCTCAATCGGTCATAACTCCAGCATCGCAATCTTTTCTCGCGGCCAGAACCATCTCGAGAGTTTAGCCTCAATGAGTGTAGCATACTGCTACTGTCCTAATAGCCAAGTTGGTCAATTTAGGGTTCTAAGGTCGGTTGGTGTTTAATGACCCCTTAGAAGACCTATATTCTCCCCGTTACAACACAAGGGATATAGGTATAGACTAAGATGCCACACCAACGTAGCCACTGCTTCACCCATGTCGGTCTACGCCGGACAGGTCCCTCGCAGATTATGCTACCTAAAAAAGGTTTCCCCAGATCCGGGTTAGGATCTATAAAACTCCGATACAAAGCCCATAAATGTAAAGCAAACAAAGCAATCAATTGAAAGTAAAGGTGATCTAAACCCTAAGGTAACCCCACTTAAAACAGTATCCCCAGCAGAGTCGCCAGTTCTGTGATACGGTGGGAGAACTGACTAGTGTTTTGCGTTCGTATTCGCACTTGTGCGGTTGAGCAAGAGTCGCCACCGACTTTTTATTTTATCCTAAAGGAAAGGTTAAAAAAGCACAGCAAAAACCTTTTGAGATATTTCGTGGGTTCGGGGGGTAGATTATGAAAAGGGAAGGTATTAGCACCCTTTCCATCCATGGTTATCCATGGGCTCTTAGTTACTTGGTTTTTTAGATCACTTGCCTTGTTTTTCGATTGCTTTAAAATGGTGCTTGAGTGTGTGGGTGCTTTTTGAAAATGTTTTGGAGAAAGATGCCTTGTCTTAGGCAACTAATGTATTTGACTCGTGTTTGAGTGTTTTACAAAAGTGTGAATCTTTTCGAAAAGATGTTTTCAAATGTTTTTGAGAGTTTGTTTTGAAAGTGTTGTGGATTTGTGGTTTTTGAAAGGAAGGCAAGTGTTTTTGCAAATTGATCTCAAGTAACTAAGAGTTTTATCTACCCTATTGTACTCAAAGGTTTTTGTTATGTTTTAACCCCTTTTAACAATTTTGTTCCACCATTGAATTTGACGAACAATCTTGCGTTTAGGAAGTTTATTCGGGACGGGCGCGGGTCATCGTATGGACCATGAATGCAATGATGCCAAGTGTCTTTGGCAATTTTGTTTTGAAGGGACTATGATCATTCCGTTTAGGCAACACTTTGAGACTTATGATCATTTGATTTTGTTTTGCCAAAGATACTCGACGTGCAAGCATGGCCCATTTTGGAAGGCAACATGGGGGATTACCCTAGGGGGTGCAAGTGTGATTGTGTATTGATTACATGCATTTGTCTTGTATTAGGTTATCTAGCGTTTGATTTTATGTACATACAAACCCTAGGTCTAACCATGGTATAATTGGAAAGCTGTAAATTGCGGAATGTAAAATCTACGCTATTACAAAATAGTGTCCGGGAGTGGGGGTATAAATGTACAAGGGGGATGAGACTTATAGTATCCAATAAGTTACAACCAAATCGAAGTCGTAATCAAATGTAAATATCGAATATACAGATGTAAGATAAAATGTGTATAGGGCAATGTGAATGTATTTGTGTAAGTGTACAAGTGTATATGTATATGAATTGTGTAATTATGTACAAGTGCGAATTGTGAAGTTGAATCGTATTAGGGTTTTTGACCTAGATACATGTATTTTAATGAATCTTTGATTTTGTATGTTTGATTATGTACAAAGGAAAAAAGAAAGTGTTTTGATTTAAATGTTAAGTTTTAATTAAAAAGTATTTTTAGTCAAATGTTTGTGAATTTGATATTAGAGAAAAAAAAGTATTGAATTGTTATGTATGAATATGTATATTAACTAAAAAGTTTCAATTTAATTATGTATATAAAAAAAATGTATAATATGTACAAAATTAATGTTTTAAAATGTATGTACAAAATAAAATGTTTTTAATAGAATATTCATGTTTCTAACTAAATTATGTATAAAAAAATGTATATACAAAATATATTTCAAATGAAAGAGTAAAATAAAAGGAAATAAGTATTTTCAATTTATAAGATAAAAATGTTAAGTTAGAAATAGATATAGTTTAGTATTAATATTAATATTTTGTTAAATTAATTAAGAATGTTATATTTCTTAAAACTACATTTAGTTAAGAAATAAGTATATTGTTTGTAAAATAAAGAGTTATTAATGTTTTTTTGTGGAAAGGAAAAGAGAGGAAACATTTGAATGGGCCTCAGAGGGAAAACGAAAACGGGTCAGGCCCAATGTCAATCTTGGAACAAAGTTAGGGTTAGGGATTTTGTCATTCAGAACGAAGGTTAGGGCTTGAGCGGCGCCGTTTGTGCATTCGTCTTCTCCGATCATCAATTTCCTGAACGCTTTTCTTTCCGGCCACCAGCGTTACTCCCGAAGCCTTTCTTCCCTCCAAGGCATGAGCTTCGTGCTCTCTTGATACAAGGTTAGCTTCAATGGTTATGTTTTTATCTCTTTTCTGGATTCGCGTGTGTTGTTTTAAGTTGAACCTTAACTCTTATTTTTTCATTATGAGATGAAGGAGAAGAGAAGAGGGAGAAGATTATACTACCTGATCTTTGGAGATGGAGGAAAGGTGGGGAGCGTGATGCTTAGGAGGCCGGAACGGTGATGAGGCTGGAAGCTTGCTTTGCTTTTGATGCTTTCCTGGTATTTTCGCTCTTTTGATATATTAGGTTTTGATGATGATGTATGCTGAGAAGCCTTAATATGTTCACTTCTTTATCTTCTTCTTTCACTATGTGTTGCCTTTGGATTGTTGGTTGCTTTCTTGGACGATTTGCCTATGCTTTGAGATGCCCAGTGATGATCTCAGAGATCTGAGGGCCTAGGTTGCCTTTGATACTTTGTTGCTGGATGCTATGGTTGAAACAAATGTGTTGTTTTGATTAGCTTGACAGGCGTTGGTATGGTTTTTGAATTGAACTGTGTGTTTGATGGCTTTATTGACAGGCATGGTTGTTTAGTTCATATGTTTTTTTGAGTTTGTGAGGCTAATGGTAAGGCAGGGTTGATGAAGTTTCTGGTTATGGCATTGGTTTGAGATAACTCAGTTTGCAGGTTATGTGAGGTTTGGGACAGGTTCAATATGCTTTTTGTTAGGTGTTTGAGCTTGCTTCAGTTTGATGGGTTTTTTGTGGTTCTGGACAGTAGGCTTTGGCTTGAGATAACTCAGTTTGCAGGTTATGTGAGGTTTGGGACAGGGTGTGATGAAGTTTGATGGTTTTTGACAGTTTATATCTTTTCTCTCTTTTGCTATGCTGAACTGAGTTGTGTTCTTCAGGTTTTTAGGCTTGGGTTGGATTTCTTTGAGGTGAAGGCAGGGTGTTCTGAGTTTGTATCTCTCTCCTCTATCCTCTCTATCCCTGAATTGTTTTATTGGCTTCTGGATCTTTATATTATGCAGAGTTGTGTGTTTTGTATCTTTTCTCCCTCTCTCTGTCCTAACCTGCTGCTGAACTGAGTTGCTTGTGGATTTGTATATCTTTTTTTTCTTCTTCTGTCTCCCCTGAACTGCCTGCTACTGAACTGAGCTTTGTATGTTGTGTTATATCTTTTCTGCTGTCCTACTGTCTATGCCTAACCTGAACTCTGCTTCTATTATCTCTCTTTCTTCTCTCTTTACAGTACAGCAAATAATTTTTATAATGTTTATGTTGTACTTGCTCTGAAGGGGTTTGACTAGGGAAATGATGATTTTAGATTTCTTGCATAACACATTTTGCATCTTCTTTCTCCAGCTTTTGTGCTTTGCTCTGACTTTGCATTTTGATATCCTTTCCAAAATCTTCTTTTACAGCTTTTGCTTGGGATTTGACAGCAATTGTACTTCTTACTTCTTTCTTTGAGTAAACTTAGGCATTTTGACAGTAACTTGCCTTTTGCTTTGGATAGAAAGTTGAAACTGGATTTTTTCAGTTTAGTTGGAAGTTTGCAGTTTGAATTTTTAGAAATTATGCATTTGACATTTGCATTTTATGAATAAAAAATCTTCCCTCTCTGTGAACCGGGAGAAATCCCGTGATTTGCAGAGAGGGTCAACTGATCCCAGTCAGTGGCCCCTAATGATGAGCAATATTTTATCTGTCTTTGCTATTAACTGCTTTCTGACTTTTCTTGTTTCTTTTCGCAGATAAAAAATGGAGTACCGGAGCGGAGTGAAGAATGAAGAATATTAAAAAATAGGATAGTTTTAATTTTATGTAATATTTTAAATTAATGTATATTATTGTTCATAATTTAAATTATAAACAACAATTTGTACAAATAATTCAAATATCAATAAAAATCTAAATTATCCAATTAATTCTAATTTCTTTATTGTTTATTTATTTATTTAAAATTCTTAGAATTAAAACAATTGAAAAATGAATTTCAATCATTCAATTTCAGAATAATAAATAACTTAAATAAAACAACATTGATCAATTAAGTCTGTCTTATTCAACATCCAAAGCAAAGCAACAGTAAATCCCAATAGACTGATCAAACGCATAAACACTGTGAATCCAACACTGCATCCTGTATATGACTGGCCCAATCAAAACGTACTGAATTCAAACCACTGTCTCTTTTAAACCAAGATGACGCGAATTTTAATCTGAATCTTGAAATAAACCGCAAAGTGCTGTGGAATTTAAATTCTTCTGAGAATATGCCCATAAAACCTTAATTCCCGATTAAATGCCAAATAACGCTCGCCTGATCAAAATTGGACCAAAAAATCATCCAAAACCCTGAGCCAACTGTGAAACAATCCAAAGCTCTGAAAATCAGTAAAAACCCTAATTTTGCTTGGCTGTCAAGAAAAGTCCGTTTGTCCGATTCTTGAGCCAGTTTGAAAAGTCAGGAAATGCCTGAAGCTGAGATTTCTTGGGGAAAAATGCGAGGGCAAATTTTGGGGTACAACAGAGTCGAACTGAAATTTTCAAAGAAACTTTTTAAAACCCACAGTTGAAAAGCAAACAAACAATTTTGAAAACACAATGAGCAAGTATCTAAGAGCCCATGGATAACCATGGATAGAAAGGGTGCTAACACCTTCCCTTTCTATAATCTACCTCCCGAACCGAGAGCAATCTCTTTAAGGAATTTTTCTGTGCTTTTGTCCTTTCCATTTGGAGAAAATAAAAGACGGTGGCGACTCTTGCTTACCGCGACATTTCACGAACCAGTGTTAAACAGTCAGTTCCAGATCCACCGATCACACTAAACCATTGTGCCAAGATATTATTCTATGCATTTGGTCATTACATGAAGGATTAGTCCATAATTAGAAAAAGAAAGTTATCCATTCTTGTAAAGTTACACTTTATGTCAATTTTACAATCCAAGAAGTACAGGCCATATCTTTGGACACAAGATTCATGGACATATCCCACTGATCAAGACTCAAGGGTGCAGCATAGTTTAGGGCTTGGAACAGGCTTGTATATGAACTCACATTTCCTTGCTTCACATAGAAGAAACTTTGCATATTGAACAACAACTGACATTTCTGTCAACACAAGCCTAAGCAAACATTGTGAACATTTTCCAAACATCAAGCCTGACCTAAAACACGAGCCAACCACTTCCAATACCTCCGCAAACACAGAAACACCATCCTCTTGCAAAAATAGGGCACCTGCTGCAGATTGAGGTCCACAACTCAATCCATCCGTGCGCCTTGGCCAAAACCAGTTCAAACACACTCCCTACCACCCATACAAACTATCCCAAGCATTGGACACGAACTGTAACATCCCTAACATCATTTGCCATTTTCAGTTTTCAACTTTGCAGGTGAACTTCTGTAGCTTGATATAGCAAGATTCAAAGCACACCAAGCATTGTAATAGTATCCCTAGACTTCAAGCAAGCTGTACAAGTCCTCACATTGCCTTGAAAGTACCTCCATTGTCATACACGATTCAAGCTGAACATGTAAGTTTTTGAACTTCTATCTCTCTATCCAGGCATAGTTAGGAATAAGTTTGTGAAGAAATCATGTTCTAATCATAGCCCTGAAGCCATCCATATAGTTACTTTTCATTTATATTGTGTGTGTTAAGAGAATTTTGAAACTGAATATCTGAAAAAAGCTAGGTCAGGAATTGGGGGAGAAGAAATTCTCTCTCATTTCTGAGAGTTAGATCAAGTTCTTGGTATGTATGTGTTGTACCCCAAAATTTGCCCTCCCATATTCTTCAAGATTTGCCAAGTCAAAACTTCAAAAATTTCCCCAAGGGTTGCACAGTTCAAGGGCCTCCTAACAGTAAAAAATTAGGGTTTTGGTTCTGACAAAGAAAATGAAGTTTCCAAGGGTCCAATCAAGTCCCACATGCCTAAAAACATGGTCAAGCATCCTCATGTCAAGTTTCAAGACTTACAGCATAAAATTGCATAGTCAAAAACCCTAATTGCACTACAGTCAACTGTAGGGGCAAAATGGTCATTTGGCAGTCAAAAGTTCAAATTTTTGGTCAACATCTCATTTTGAAGCCAAAAACATCATTTGATCAATGCTTGATCATGATTCTCAAAGCTTGGCTCAAAAAGTCTCAAGATGCAAAGGTTTCCATATTTGGACAGTTGAAAAAGTCAACTGTAACTTGACCAGGGCATAACTTCCACATGGATTATCAGAAAAATTCCATCCAAAGCTCATTTTGAATAGAAAGACATTTCCTACAAATCCTCTTCACACTTCAAGTCCAAGAAATTCTCTCATAAAAAGTTATCAATTTCAACATTATAGGTCATTTTCAAAAGTCAACAAAAAGGGACTTTAAGTCAAAGGCCATAACTTGAGATTGGTAAATCAAAATGACATGGGACCAAAGACATTAGTTAGAGGACTAAAATACCTTTCCAAAATGTCAAAGAACATGAGCAAATCTTAAAAATTGAGTAAGTTATGCCTTGTGGAAGTTGGGAAATTTTTGGATATTTTGAAAAGTCAACATTGCTTCAAATGACCTAAAAATGCTAATGGGCCTCTTTTTCTTCCACAATTCATCATCCAAGGCATGTGCACGACCATTTGGCCCAAAGGTAAGTTTTTTATCATTTTTATTTATTTATTTGGATTTTTAATTGCTAGAAATTCATTTAATTAAAATAAATAGGTGAAAAATACTAAACCTAACTTTTTGAATCTTTTTGTGCATAAAATATCTCCAAGATTTCGTGCAAATCAGGTTAGGAAAGAATCAAAGGTGATTGGATATGATTGAAGCCAAAATAGCATGAAAAAGATTTGGAAAATTATGGCATAAAAATCAAATATTGATTCCTTCAATTCATGGATTTTTTGATCAAATTCTCAACCCTAATCCTTCCATACATAAGTACAAAGCAAACCCTCGTGCCCAAAAGCTCCCAGCTGCGCAGAAACTCAAGAACCAAAGTTGAATTTTTTGTCAAAAAATTGGAAATTGAGAACTAGGTTACATGTCGATTCAAGCAAAAAGACTTGTTCCATCACCTTCCTGAGGCTTCAAGGAAGGTTTTCAAATCGAAACCAACCATCCTAACACCAAGAAACGTGAGAACGATGGTGACCTGTACAGAAAATATTTTACATTCTTGCATCTCGATTCATGCACCTTTAGCAATTTTTAATATTTGATTCATGTTCATTGTCTAATTCTGAAGCTAACTGTATAATTCAATTGAGTTTTCATGTGCTATACGCGATTCCACCATTGATACAGGCTAGGGTTTTGCAAGCTTTGAATTGGGCGTTTCTAAAAGCTATAAAATTAGAACACCATAATGCCATGAATGAATTCAGCGTGTTCAGACGAAAACAAATCAATCCTCGCGCCTAATTTATGTGCTACCATGGCTTAATCGCTATTATCAAAAGCTGCATATTTTGGGGGGGTTCAAAACCCCCGCTAACCCTTTTGTATTTTCAGGAAAAACGCATTAAGGAAGAAGACGCTTAGGTGGCGAGGCATAAGTGGTTGATTTGAATTTCGCGCGAAAAAGGAGCACTAACATTTGTTTTGTTTTATTATATTTACTAGTTATATGATATACAAAGAACTCAAGCAGCGCGTTTGGCAAACATAGGCATTGGTAATCATCAGGACCTGGGTTCGAGCCCCAGGTCCCCACCCCCTTCCAATATTATTTTTCTAATTGTCATCCTATGCAGTATTTCTCTTGAAGACCACCATACATCCACGACATCAAGCCATCCACGCACATGCTAAGATCAATCCAAGGGCCATAGTTGGAAGAATATCATGGACATGAGTCAAAGGTGTTACACGCTGGCATGAGAAGTCCACCAGGCCAAAGCTATTGGGCCTGGATTTCTAAGTTGTGACCTCCCAATTTGGGGACAGACCCCCCTAGGTTTGCAATATTCTTTTCATTATTTTTTTTATTTGATTCAATTATTTCTCTTTTTTATTTAATTTCTCTAGTTTAAATATTTTCATAAAAAAATATAAAAAACAATATAAAATCAGAAAAAGACAAAAATAAGTATTTTTATTTAATTAATATATTATTTGTAACTAAATATTGTTCATTAATTTTAGCTATTAAATTAGGTTTAACTCAAGCGTTTTCTTAATTAACTCAAAAATTTGTAGAAATTAGGTTTAATTATTTTAATTACTTTTATTCTTTTTTTCACCATTATTAATAATTAAATATTATTTATTTTTGTAATTAAATTACCATGTAATTAATTAGGCTAATTTAGGTTTAACTTTAATATTTTTTCTTAATAAACAAAAAATTAGAATTAGGGTTAATTTCTCAATTTAATTCAATTTCCTCAAAATCATAAAATACAAAGATACCAAAAACAATTTCTTTTGTTTATTTTAATTTAATTAATTTAATAATAATTTAATTTCATTAAAAAGGGTCCAACGCCCTCGTTTCCAGTTTTAATTCAATTCGCGTATTTATTTCTTTTTCTTTTAATATTTGTGTACCTCTCCCAAAGCCTTGTAAACTCGGACATTTTAATTTCTCGCACTTTACTTTATTTCTTTATTTTATGTCAAATCGGGTCTTGGATATAATTTGGCGATGTGGACCCGCGCCTTTGTAATAACTTAGGAACTTTACATTTCTCGCTTTTTTTTAACTGTTAATAATTGCATGCAAGAATGAATGTCTAAATAAAAACAAACGCATAGATCACCTTGACATGAATAAGACAAAAATAAATGAAAACGACACACAAATCACACACCACCCCTAGGGTACGCCTCACTGTTGCCTTGCCTCGAAAGGTGATCGTCGAGTAGAGGATGTCTTAGTAAGTCCTAATGATCCGGGAACCTGGCATGAGGGTAGCTTCTAAGGTGTCTTCCCATTGCTCTGGTGATCACCATGTCCCGAACCTCGAATTGACCCGAACACCTCCAACGGTGGTGCTACCTACCTCTCAATGGTGGGATGGCACTACTTTAAAGGACATTTACACAGACGAATTCCTTAGGGTAGGTAGACGACTCGTGGATACTTGCTCTAATTAAAAAAAAACAAATCAAAAATACTTTTCACACCAACACATTTTCAAAAAGCTTTCGAAAGCATTTTTCAAACACTCTTGAGGACCGATACAAGAGTCGAACTGAAATTTTCAAAGAAACTTTTTAAAACCCACAGTTGAAAAGCAAACAAACCATTTTTGAAAACACAAGTGAGAAAGTATCTAAGAGCCCATGGATAACCATGGATAGAAAGGGTGCTAACACCTTCCCTTTCTATAATCTACCTCCCGAACCGAGAGCAATCTCTATAAGGAATTTTTCTGTGCTTTTGTCCTGTCCATGTTGGAGAAAATAAAAGACGGTGGCGACTCTTGCTTTCGCGACATTTCGCGAACCAGCGTTAAACAGTCAGTTCCAGATCCACCGATCACAGAACTGGCGACTCTGCTGGGGATATCTATAAAGTGAGGTGTACCTTAGGGTTAGTTCATAACTGTGTTTTCAATTGTATTGACTTGTCTGCTTTAAATTTGTGGGTTGCATGGGAGTTACATAGATCCTAACCCGGATCTGGGGATACCCTGTTTAGGTAGCATAAGCTGTGAGGGACCTGTCCGGCGTAGACCGACACGGGTGAAGCAGTGGCTACGTTAGTGTGGCACCTTGGTCTGTACCGATATCCCTTGTGTTGCAACGAGGAGAATATGGGTCTTCTGAGGAGTCATTAAGCACCAACAACCTTAGAACCTTAAATGACACAACTTGGCCATTAGAACAGTAGCAGTATGCTACGCCCATTGAGGCTAAACTCTCGTGATGGTTCTGGCCGCAAGAAAAGATTGCGATGCTGGAGTTATGACCGATTGAGGGTAGTCAATGATATTGGGATCCTCTAAGAACCCGATTACTTTGATAGGACAGGTATGAACCAACAAACTGAAAGAGGGTAGTACCTAGACCTCATGCTGGCCTAAACTTTAGGGGCTTGCCTTGTGTGACTTGTGTGCCTTACCATGTTTGCCTTTGTATCTATTTGTGGTGTGCTTTATCATAACATCATAACATCATGAGCATTGCATGCATCCTGCATAAGGACTGACCATTTCAAAGACAAGAGGGTTTCACCTTTGCTCTGTTTTGTAGGACATCATGATGCCTGTGCGAAGGAATACTATCCGGTTCAACTTTGTTCACTCACCTGAGTTGCTCGAAGAGTTGGTTAGCAGAATTCCAAATACCACTTCCTTCATTCAGAGGCATGGTTCTCTTCTCAGTTTAGTCACTGCAAAGCGGGATCAACAGTTGATGAGTGTTCTGACCCAGTTCTATGACCCTCTGTACCAGTGCTTCACCTTTCAAGACTTCCAGCTGGTCCCTACCCTGGAAGAGTTCTCTGATTTGCTTGGTATCCCTATCTTGGATCAGACTCCCTTCACTGGCTGGGAAAAGACCCTCAGGCTTGAGGATGTTGCTGCAGCTCTTCCCTTGACACATCAAGAGGTAATGGACAATTGGGTGACTAGAAGCGGAGTTAAGGGTTTCTTGGCCAAGTTTCTGATTGGTAAGGCTAACAGTTTCTGGAATGACTTGGACTTTAGGGCATATGAAGACATCCTAGCTCTCTTAATCTATGGGCTAGTCTTGTTTCCTAATCCTGACAACTTCATCAATGTCACCGCCATAAGGATCTTTATGTCTCAGAATCCTGTGCCCACTCTCTTGGGTGACATCTTACAACAACTTCATGCTCGTACTACCCGAAAACGAGGAACCCTATGGTGTTGTATCCCTTTGTTGGTGAGGTGGTTTATTTCGCACCTCCCTAAGTTCATACTGAAGAACCAAGAAGGAAGAGGTTGGGCTCATAGGTTAATGTCTCTCACTGACAAAGACATCATTTGGACTTGCAGAGGTTTGGATGAGATAGCTGTTATTGATCGATGCGGGGAATACCCTAATGTTCCTCTGATTGGTACCCAAGGAGGAATCTCTTACAATCCATGTCTAGCACTCCGTCAGTTTGGAAGAGCAAGAAGAGCAGGGCCCCATGAGATGTTGGTGCCTCACATCAGTTTTGAGTTTCAGGTGGATAGTGACGAGTTGCGTCGTAGGTTCATCAGGGCTTGGGACAAAGTTCATAAAGCTGACCCACAGGAGTTAGGGCCAAAGACTTCTTTACCTATGGAAGCCTACTACAAATGGGTTCGCATCCGTGCTCAGAAGTTAGGTATGCCGTATGAAGCTGTCAGACCCGTCATTCTTGAGTGTCCTGACAAAGATGGTGTTCCTCCAACTGTCCTGCCTCCTCAGATACCTACTGATTATGAGACATTAAAGAGGTCTTGGTCGCAACTGCGAGAAGAACAGGATTCTTACCGGGAAAAGTTCAACGATCAGGAATTGAAGATCCAGAAGCTGACAAAGCAGTTGGAGAATGAGCGAGCTCTGAATGACTACATCCGTACTGAGAAGAGGAGACCATGGGATCAATAAGGAGCTCTGAATGTTCTTTTACAGTTTTATTTCCCTTTTCAGTATTTCCTTTCACGTAACGCCTAAGGGCAACCTGTTGAACAATCTAAGTTTCAAAGTTGAATCTAATGAAGTGTGTTCCTTTTTGTTTACAAAGTTGATTCCCGATTGTCTTTGAAAACATAAATCATACGCATTCCATTCATCATGTGCATAGCAGGTTTTCTTCTTTTCAGGTTGCTTACCGTTCTTCGCTGTTTATTTCAGCGTCATGAATCCTGACTCATCATCAACCGAGATGTCCATCAAGGCTCTTCAGGCGCAGAATGCGCAATTTCAGGAACTAATCATGGGTCTGGCTCAGGGCCAAGAAGAGCTGAAGGCTCTGCTTCTGAAGAAGGAAAAGAAGAAGAAGAGAAGAACTGTTCTGTTCAACTCAGGCCGAAGGTTTGGCAACACTCTGCAAAATGAAGAGGCTGGTTCTTCCATTGGCAAGGGTACTCCTCAAGCGGAAAAAGGTCCTAGTCCGGTAGTCTCCGACAACGAGACTGATTTTGATGAGGAGCAGTATCCTCCTGCAGAAGACAGATATAAGCAGCTGGAAGACAGGCTGAATGCTATGGAGATACAACAGGTGCCTGGGCTGGATTTCGGAGATTTGGGTTTGTCTACTGGTGTGATTATTCCTCGTAAGTTCAAAGCACCATCTTTCACTAAGTACGACGGGGCGTCTTGTCCCAAGCTACACCTCAGGTCGTATGTGCGGAAAATTCAACCGTACTCAGTGGATAAGAACTTGTGGATCCACTTCTTCCAGGAGAGTCTTTCAGGGACTCATCTCGAATGGTTCTATCAGCTGGATGGGACCAAGGTTCGTAACTGGGAGGAGTTGGCTACTGCTTTCTATAAGCAGTATCAGTATAATGCCGACCTTGCCCCTACGCGTACCCAACTCCAGGGTATGTCGTTAGGTTCAAGTGAAGGTTTTAAAGAGTACGCTCAGAAGTGGAGGGATCTGGCTGGCAGAGTGCAGCCTCCGTTGACTGATCGGGAGTTGGTAGACATGTTTCTGGGGACCCTGTCTGGGCCATTTTTCAACCATCTTATCGGTAACTCATCTGCAGGGTTTACTGATCTTATTCTGACCGGAGAGGAGAAAAGAAGAGAGAAAAAAAACCTTGCCACAACACTGTTAGAATATCAAACTCTTTCAAGAACCCTAAAACCTTGAAATCCTTATTACAAATCCCTCTCTCACTACAAACAAGTCATCACAGTTACAAACCAATACCTCACTACTTCTTTAGTAAGGATAAGGCTGGCTTGATCTCCATGATCCTAATTTTCCAGTAAGGCATAGAAGCATTCAGGTCACTAATTTTCCAGTAAGGGTAAGATTGATTTGATCTCCATGATCAAAAGGGTATAATCATTCATACATGCCATATTGTGCCTAAACATTAAATTTCTTCATATATTGGCTTTATTTTCATTTTATGATTTTATTTAATGTGTTCGTGAGATTCAACACTGCAGATTTAGACAAGATCCCACGGGCAATGTGGGGCATAGATATGATCGGCGAGATTAAACCTACGGCATCCAACGGGCATCGCTTCATCCTGGTAGCGATTGATTACTTCACGAAGTGGGTTGAAGCAGCTTCCTACGCTACGGTAACCAAGACTTTTGTGGCACGGTTCATTCGGCATAATCTGATCTGTCGATACGGCGTCCCAGAAAGAATTATTACAGACAACAATACCAATCTCAATAACAAGATGATCACTGAGCTCTGCGAGCAGTTTAAGATACAGCACCATAACTCTTCTCCTTACAGACCGAAGATGAATGGGGCTGTAGAAGCAGCAAATAAAAATATCAAGAAAATCGTGCAGAAGATGACAATGACTTACAAGGATTGGCACGAGATGTTACCGTTCGCTCTACATGGGTACCGTACCTCAGCAAGGACGTCAACCGGGGCAACTCCTTTCTCCTTGGTCTACGGCATGGAGGCAGTCTTACCGATCGAAGTGCAAATACCCTCTCTCCGGATATTGAAGGATGCAAATCTGAACGAAGATGATTGGATCCAGACACGACTTGATCAACTAAACCTTATTGATGAAAAGAGACTTGCTGCTATCTGTCATGGTCAGACGTATCAGAAACGGATGATCAGGGCATTTAACAAAAAGGTCAGACCACAGGAATATCAAGTTGGGGATCTGGTAATCAAGCGAATCATCCTTCCTCAGAGTGATCCAAGGGGAAAATGGACCCCTACGTACGAAGGGCCATTTGTGGTTAAACATGTGTTCTCAGGAGGAGCCATGATCTTAACCAACATGGATGGTGACGACCTTCCTCACCCCGCCAATGCAGACATAGTAAAAAGATACTACGCATGAAAAAGACCCGCTAGGCTGACATGCCTAGGCAAAAATTAGGGCTTCCCGGCGAACCAAAAGGGTTCGGGCAAAATGAAGGGATGAAATGAAAAAAATCTGTACACCCGGTAAGTCGAAAACCTGAAAAGGCGGCTTGGGCAAAAATGGGTATCCCGGTGGACCGAAAACCCGAAAGGGCGGTCCAGGAAAAAGTTAGGGATAAAGCGTAATACTATGTATCATTGGATCACTTTGCATCCAGAATCCGGTATCTACATCAAGTTCAGACGGCATCGATCAGTCAGCTTCATCTTCAACCAAGGTCATCAAGTGATGAGACGCTCGGAGTTATAAAGGAAACAGCAGAGTTGAAACCCAGTGGGATCATTCATTTCACACAGCTGTTTTATTTTCTCTTGTACAAAATTTGTATAAACTCTTTTGTTCGGCGGCGTTCTCTTACTAGGACGTCAACCTCTTGTACATAAAACGCCTATTTACAGGCAATTCAAAAATCAATACAAATATACTTTTCAGTTAAAATTGCCAACTGTTTTTTCCTTTTCTGTTTTGTTTTGCGAAGAACGTCCAAGGTTCAATTTGTGATATATGCATTGACAATAATTTGCTAACTCATAAATATTTGCGTACGAAACAAAAGATTAATTATAGGTAACATTAGAAACAAGGGCAATAAAGAGTTGTCTAAGCAATCTAATTGTTCTGTCCTCCAAGGTACCAAGGTAGGTTCAACTGAAGAACATAACCAGTACATCCCAATTCCCCAGAGAGTGATCCAGCAGGTCAATGCACTCTCCCCAAGCAAAGCTGTATTATCAAACCTTAAGGAAATTGGGTATCCTCCCGCAGATCTCAACATTCCCCAGTGATATACAGGCATTCTTAACAAGTATCCCCGACAATCTTGGCCTAAAGATTATTCCCCGGCGGTATATCAAACATTCAGTGGAGTCCCTTCCCCGTTAAAGTTCAAAAACTTCCCCAGGAGAGTCCAATCCAGTTTCCCCAGGAAAGTTAGAATCCATCTTCCCGAGCAGTAAGCTTATCCCCAGTAGATTCTGGAAGCTTCTCCCTCGAAGAGCACGAACGCGTCTCCCGGCTGTATTCAAAGAGTTATTTCCCTACCAGGATATAACTGGGTTATCCTCAGCCAAAATCCACGGAAAGAGCGTCCTCGACGAAGTCTTCTTATCCCCAGCGAAGTCTATTAACACTTCCAATACAACAAGGGTATCCCCAGCAAGTTATTATCAACAACTCAACAAAGTACCTCTCTCCCCACAGAGTATTGCTTCCCAGCAAGATTGCTAGAGTACTTTTCTCCCCACAGAGTATTGCTTCCCAGCAAGATCGTTAGAGTACTTTTCTCCCCGCAGAGTAATCCATTCGCCAAGCTTATTCCCCAACAGAGTTATCTTCTCCTACCGGTACGCTTGCAACTATCATCCCCAGCGGAAGCAAAGATCTACTTTCCAACATCAGCCCAGGAGTGACTTCCCGGCACCCGTCAAGGATTTATTTTCCTAAGACGAAAAAAATACATTCATGAACCTTACATCTTCATACATTATAGCATGCATATGCATCATACTACACGAATCTCATCAATTTTGAGGACATCCTGAAATCATGCAGTTCATGCATCATGATCTTGCATACAACTGATGCTTTACCTTTTCAGGAAAGGTCAGTACAAAGATGATCACTATCAACTATCGCGACTCCTTCTAGATATAGTTCAGATGTGAATCAGATATGGCGACGTTCTGATACTTCTTCCAGATTTCCTTCTAGATATAGTTCAGATGTGAACCAGATATGGCGACGTTCTGATGCTTCTTCCAGATCTCCTTCTAGATATAGTTCAGATGTGAACCAGATATGGCAACGTTCTGATACTGCTTCCAGATTTCCTTCTAGATATAGCTCAGATGTGACCCAGATATGGCGACGTTCTAATACTCCTTCCAGATTCCCTTCTAGATATAGCTCGGATGTGACCCAGGCATGGCGACGTTCTGACACTTATTCCAGTTGAAGATTTCAAGACCTAGACCGGTTCAGTTAAATCGACCCTAAGATTTCTCTGTTTCTTATCCAGTCAAAGGCCTTCTCTGGTTCAGCCAGATCGACCCTAAGATCTCCCTGTTTCTTACCCAGTTGAAGACATTTCAAGACCTAGACCGGTTCAGTTAAATCGACCCTAAGATTTCTCTGTTTCTTATCCAGTCAAAGGCCTTCTCTAGTCCGGCTAAATCGACCCTTAACAGATTTCCATGATAAACACTCAGTAGAAGATACCCCAGATTCTCTCAATGATTGCTGTTGAGGTTGTAGTCGCCTATGGTTCTCTCCCCGATACTGCGGAGGTAGTAATCATCCCAAGATTCGCTCAACGATTGCTGTTGAAGTTGAAGTTATCCAAGATTCTCTCAATGATTGCTGTTGAGGTTGTAGTCGCCTATGGTTCTCTCCCCGATACTGCGGAGGTAGTAATCATCCCAAGATCCGCTCAACGATTGCTATTGAAGTTGAAGTTATCCAAGATTCTCTCAATGATTGCTGTTGAGGTTGTAGTCGCCTATGGTTCTCTCCCCGATACTGCGGAGGTAGTAATCATCCCAAGATTCGCTCAACGATTGCTGTTGAAGTTGAAGTTATCCAAGATTCTCTCAATGATTGCTGTTGAGGTTGTAGTCACCTATGGTTCTCTCCCCGATACTGCGGAGGTAGTAATCATTCCAAGATTTTCTCAACGATTGCTGTTGAGGTTAAAGTCATCCAAGGTTCTCTCACCGTTCCTGTTGAGGTAGTAACTATCCCTGGTTCATTCATCACCTTTTGAAGCTCTAGATCTAGCTCCTGTAACCAGTCAGGACACATCTATACAAAGAATCTGAAGACCAACTCCTGTAACAGGTCAGGTAATCATTTTTCTTTTGCAGGTACGTAAGTTCTCGCTAAGGGATCTCTTATGCGATTGACATCCAGATGGCATCTATAAGCCCATCCACCTATCCATCACCTCTTAGCATGGCATCTATAAGCCCATCATCCTATTCATCAATCTCCAAATGGCATCTATAAGCCCATTCCCATCACGCTGCTACTATGTGAGCGCAAATTTCTGGGCACTCTAGTGTTCAATCATCTTCTACCTTCGGACTATGAAAGGCACGTCAGCCAATCTGCATCCTTAGGTTTAAGAAGATTGAACAGGGGCAACTGTTGTACCCCAAAATTTGCCCTCCCATATTCTTCAAGATTTGCCAAGTCAAAACTTCAAAAATTTCCCCAAGGGTTGCACAGTTCAAGGGCCTCCTAACAGTCAAAAATTAGGGTTTTGGTTCTGACAAAGAAAATGAAGTTTCCAAGGGTCCAATCAAGTCCCACGTGCCTAAAAACATGGTCAAGCATCCTCATGTCAAGTTTCAAGACTTACAGCACAAAATTGCATAGTCAAAAACCCTAATTGCACTACAGTCAACTGTAGGGGCAAAATGGTCATTTGGCAGTCAAAAGTTCAAATTTTTGGTCAACATCTCATTTTGAAGCCACAAACATCATTTGATCAATGCTTGATCATGATTCTCAAAGCTTGGCTCAAAAAGTCTCAAGATGCAAAGGTTTCCATATTTGGACAGTTGAAAAAGTCAACTGTAACTTGACCAGGGCATAACTTCCACATGGATTATCAGAAAAATTCCATCCAAAGCTCATTTTGAATATAAAGACATTTCCTACAACTCCTCTTCACACTTCAAGTCCAAGAAATGCTCTCACAAAAAGTTATCAATTTCAACATTATAGGTCATTTTCAAAAGTCAACAAAAAGGGACTTTAAGTCAAAGGCCATAACTTGAGATTGGTAAATCAAAATGACATGGGACCAAAGACATTGGTTAGAGGACTCAAAGACCTTTCCAAAATGTCCAAGAACATGAGCACAGCTTAAAAATTGAGTAAGTTATGCCTTGTGGAAGTTGGGAAATTTTTGGATATTTTGAAAAGTCAACATTGCTTCAAATGACCTAAAAATGCTAATGGGCCTCTTTTTCTTCCACAATTCATCATCCAAGGCATGTGCACGACCATTTGGCCCAAAGGGAAGTTTTTTTTTATCATTTTTATTTATTTATTTGGATTTTTAATTGCTAGAAATTCATTTAATTAAAATAAATAGGTGAAAAATACTAAACCTAACTTTTTGAATCTTTTTGTGCATAAAATATCTCCAAGATTTCGTGCAAATCAGGTTAGGAGAGAATCAAAGGTGATTGGATATGATTGAAGCCAAAATAGCATGAAAAATATTTGGAAAATTATGGCATAAAAATCAAATATTGATTCCTTCAATTCATGGATTTTTTGATCAAATTCTCAACCCTAATCCTTCCATACATAAGTACAAAGCAAACCCTCGTGCCCAAAAGCTCCCAGCTGCGCAGAAACTCAAGAACCAAAGTTGAATTTTTTGTCAAAAAATTGGAAACTGAGAACTAGGTTACAGGTCGATTCAAGCAAAAAGACTTGTTCCATCACCTTCCTGAGGCTTCAAGGAAGGTTTTCAAATCGAAACCAACCATCCTAACACCAAGAAACGTGAGAACGATGGTGACCTGTACAGAAAATATTTTACATTCTTGCATCTCGATTCATGCATCTTTAGCAATTTTTAATATTTGATTCATGTTCATTGTCTAATCCTGAAGCTAACTGTATAATTCAATTGAGTTTTCATGTGCTATACGCGATTCCACCATTGATACAGGCTAGGGTTTTGCAAGCTTTGAATTGGGCGTTTCTAAAAGCTATAAAATTAGAACACCATAATGCCATGAATGAATTCAGCGTGTTCAGACGAAAACAAATCAATCCTCGCGCCTAATTTATGTGCTACCATGGCTTAATCGCTATTATCAAAAGCTGCATATTTTGGGGGGGGGGGGGGGGGGGGGTTCAAAACCCCCGCTAACCCTTTTGTATTTTCAGGAAAAACGCATTAAGGAAGAAGACACTTAGGTGGCGAGGCATAAGTGGTTGATTTGAATTTCGCGCGAAAAAGGAGCACTAACATTTGTTTTGTTTTATTATATTTACTAGTTATATGATATACAAAGAACTCAAGCAGCGCGTTTGGCAGGCATAGGAATTGGTAATCATCAGGACCTGGGTTCGAGCCCCAGGTCCTCACCCCCTTCCAATATTATTTTTCTAATTGTCATCCTATGCAGTATTTCTCTTGAAGACCACCATACATCCACGACATCAAGCCATCCACGCACATGCTAAGATCAATCCAAGGGCCATAGTTGGAAGAATATCATGGACATGAGTCAAAGGTGTTACACGCTGGCATGAGAAGTCCACCAGGCCAAAGCTATTGGGCCTGGATTTCTAAGTTGTGACCTCCCAATTTGGGGACAGACCCCCCTAGGTTTGCAATATTCTTTTCATTATTATTTTTATTTGATTCAATTATTTCTCTTTTTTATTTAATTTCTCTAGTTTAAATATTTTCATAAAAAATATAAAAAACAATGTAAAATCAGAAAAACACAAAAATAAGTATTTTTATTTAATTAATATATTTTTTGTAAATAAATATTGTTCATTAATTTTAGCTATTAAATTAGGTTTAACTCAAGCGTTTTCTTAATTAACTCAAAAATTTGTAGAAATTAGGTTTAATTATTTTAATTACTTTTATTCTTTTTTTCACCATTATTAATAATTAAATATTATTTATTTTTGTAATTAAATTACCATGTAATTAATTAGGCTAATTTAGGTTTAACTTTAATATTTTTTCTTAATAAACAAAAAATTAGAATTAGGGTTAATTTCTCAATTTAATTCAATTTCCTCAAAATCATAAAATACAAAGATACCAAAAACAATTTCTTTTCTTTATTTTAATTTAATTAATTTAATAATAATTTAATTTCATTAAAAAGGGTCCAACACCCTCGTTTCCAGTTTTAATTCAATTCGCGTATTTATTTCTTTTTCTTTTAATATTTGTGTACCTCTCCCAAAGCCTTGTAAACTCGGACATTTTAATTTCTCGCACTTTACTTTATTTCTTTATTTTATGTCAAATCGGGTCCTGGATATAATTTGGCGATGTGGACCCGCGCCTTTGTAATAGCTTAGGAACTTTACATTTCTCGCTTTTTTTTAACTGTTAATAATTGCATGCAAGAATGAATGTCTAAATAAAAACAAACGCATAGATCACCTTGACATGAATAAGACAAAAATAAATGAAAACGACACACAAATCACACACCACCCCTAGGGTACGCCTCACTGTTGCCTTGCCTCGAAAGGTGATCGTCGAGTAGAGGATGTCTTAGTAAGTCCTCATGATCCGGGAACCTGGCATGAGGGTAGCTTCTAAGGTGTCTTCCCATTGCTCTGGTGATCACCATGTCCCGAACCTCGAATTGACCCGAACACCTCCAACGGTGGTGCTACCTACCTCTCAATGGTGGGATGGCACTATTTTAAAGGACATTTACACAGACGAATTCCTTAGGGTAGGTAGACGACTCGTGGATACTTGCTCTAATTCAAAAAAAAACAAATCAAAAATACTTTTCACACCAACACATTTTCAAAAAGCTTTCGAAAGCATTTTTCAAACACTCTTGAGGACCGATACAAGAGTCGAACTGAAATTTTCAAAGAAACTTTTTAAAACCCACAGTTGAAAAGCAAACAAACCATTTTTGAAAACACAAGTGAGCAAGTATCTAAGAGCCCATGGATAACCATGGATAGAAAGGGTGCTAACACCTTCCCTTTCTATAATCTACCTCCCGAACCGAGAGCAATCTCTATAAGGAATTTTTCTGTGCTTTTGTCCTGTCCATGTTGGAGAAAATAAAAGACGGTGGCGACTCTTGCTTCCGCGACATTTCGCGAACCAGCGTTAAACAGTCAGTTCCAGATCCACCGATCACAGAACTGGGGACTCTGCTGGGGATATCTATAAAGTGAGGTGTACCTTAGGGTTAGTTCATAACTGTGTTTTCAATTGTATTGACTTGTCTGCTTTAAATTTGTGGGTTGCATGGGAGTTACATAGATCCTAACCCGGATCTGGGGATACCCTGTTTAGGTAGCATAAGCTGTGAGGGACCTGTCCGGCGTAGACCGACACGGGTGAAGCAGTGGCTACGTTGGTGTGGCACCTTGGTCTGTACCGATATCCCTTGTGTTGTAACGAGGAGAATATGGGTCTTCTGAGGAGTCATTAAGCACCAACAACCTTAGAACCTTAAATGACACAACTTAGCCATTAGAACAGTAGCAGTATGCTATGCCCATTAAGGCTAAACTCTCGTGATGGTTCTGGCTGCAAGAAAAGATTGTGATGCTGGAGTTATGACCGATTGAGGGTAGTCAATGATATTGGGATCCTCTAAGAACCCGGTTACTTTGATAGGACAGGTATGAACCAACAAACTGAAAGAGGGTAGTACCTAGACCTCATGATGGCCTAAACTTTAGGGGCTTGCCTTGTGTGACTTGTGTGCCTTACCATGTTTGCCTTTGTATCTATTTGTGGTGTGCTTTATCATAACATCATAACATCATGAGCATTGCATGCATCCTGCATAAGGACTGACCATTTCAAAGACAAGAGGGTTTCACCTTTGCTCTGTTTTGTAGGACATCATGATGCCTGTGCGAAGGAATACTATCCGGTTCAACTTTGTTCACTCACCTGAGTTGCTCGAAGAGTTGGTTAGCAGAATTCCAAATACCACTTCCTTCATTCAGAGGCATGGTTCTCTTCTCAGTTTAGTCACTGCAAAGCGGGATCAACAGTTGATGAGTGTTCTGACCCAGTTCTATGACCCTCTGTACCAGTGCTTCACCTTTCAAGACTTCCAGCTGGTCCCTACCCTGGAAGAGTTCTCTGATTTGCTTGGTATCCCTATCTTGGATCAGACTCCCTTCACTGGCTGGGAAAAGACCCTCAGGCTTGAGGATGTTGCTGCAGCTCTTCCCTTGACACATTAAGAGGTAATGGACAATTGGGTGACTAGAAGCGGAGTTAAGGGTTTCTTGGCCAAGTTTCTGATTGGTAAGGCTAACAGTTTCTGGAATGACTTGGACTTTAGGGCATATGAAGACATCCTAGCTCTCTTAATCTATGGGCTAGTCTTGTTTCCTAATCCTGACAACTTCATCAATGTCACCGCCATAAGGATCTTTATGTCTCAGAATCCTGTGCCCACTCTCTTGGGTGACATCTTACAACAACTTCATGCTCGTACTACCCGAAGACGAGGAACCCTATGGTGTTGTATCCCTTTGTTGGTGAGGTGGTTTATTTCGCACCTCCCTAAGTTCGTACTGAAGAACCAAGAAGGAAGAGGTTGGGCTCATAGGTTAATGTCTCTCACTAACAAAGACATCATTTGGACTTGCAGAGGTTTGGATGAGATAGCTGTTATTGATCGATGCGGGGATTACCCTAATGTTCCTCTGATTGGTACCCAAGGAGGAATCTCTTACAATCCATGTGTTGTACCCCAAAATTTGCCCTCTCTTTCTTCAGGAAAACCATCTTGGATTTTCAAGGTCCCTCTGAAACAAATCCAAGTCCTGAGTTATCCTTTTGCCCAAGCAAGCCGCTTACAAGAGCAAGATGATCTCACAAACTCCAGAAACAACGCTTTCATCTTGAGGAAAATCAAATTCTAAGTGCTTAGAATGTTTCTTTTAAATAAGTGTTTTTTAGAAAAAATCAGCGCTTCAGAACTTCTGGACCCATTCCAGATGAAGACGGTCAGAAGTTGCAAGCTTGGCTCAGCGTGGTCAGAAGTTGGCTCTTCAGCAGCTACATCAGTTCAATCAGAAGTTGTAAACGTGGTTCAGAATGTAAGCCTCAAACAGAACATGCCCCTTCAGCAGTTACACAAGCTCAGTCAGAATTTGCTAAAGGAATGCAAGAGAAACAGGAAAGTATGAAGACTCCTTCAGAACAGGTTGAAATCAGAAGATGAAAGGTCAGAAGGATAGGTGTCACATTGATACAGAATCTCTAAGTCCAGATTGTCCAGAAGTAGATCCAAGGAACGTACCAGAAAACCAGGAGAATCTCCAGAGCTTGCTAAGACAACAGGTAGCCAAAGCCAGAGCATGGTTTACGCTGCTGATTCAACGCTGGTTTCCATTACCAGAACGTTGGTATTGACAGGTCTTGTCACCATTTAATGCCCATTAATGCTTCCAACCACTCCTGAGCATTCACGTGTGGCTTGGAAAATGTTTTGCACAGATTCTGGCATGGGTCTTTACGCCACCGCCCACTTCAGAGGTCACTTCTCCCCAATCTACGCCTGCTGCTGCAACCTAGGCTGAAAGCTAGCTGTTATCACAACTTCCCAGGAATTTCTGTCAAAGAACAAATTCAAACTCTGTTGGCGCCTTAAATGTTCAAGGCATCCACAAGAACTTTGCCTATAAATAAAGAGCTTTCACCACTGCAAAAGAGGTTCAAGAAAAGAAACAGAAAAATTGCTAAGAGAGAAACAGAACTCCTAGCAACGTAGCATTCTGAAACTCTGCCAAAATCTCCAGCTTTGTTTCACAACTTTAAGTTTTTCACCTTCAACTTCATCAAACATCCAACTCTTTTCTGTAAAACCAGAAACGCTCTTTCCAAACTTCTGACCCTATACACGTATACACCTTCACTTCCTCTTTTCCAAATCTGTCCAGAACACCCCCAGAACCAAAAGCTAACTTTCACCCACCACTTTCCAAACAGTCAGGTAAGCACCTGCTGACCCTCACCACACTGTTAAGCATCATCAGCTGTGCATATTCAAGTGACATAATGTAAATATTCATGTTATTGCTGTTTATGTTCTGAGGACTCTCATACCTCAGAACGTTCTGAGCCAGTATAGGACTTGCCTGTGACCTTGGTGATTCTGACCTCTGAAACATTTTTGTTATTTTGCTGGATCTGTTCCAAAATATGTTTCCTGTTTTGTGGAGTAACAACAGGATTGCAGATGTTCTGATTAGTACAGGGAAAAGCCAAATGCTGACTTTGACGTTAGCACATCTGAAGCCTGTTTTGCTGTCAATGACATCAGAACCTCTGAGAGTTATTGCCTTTTCAGCAGAATCAGAACTTCTGGTTTCTCCACTAACAAACTTCTGTCTTGCAGCGCAGGGAAATCAGAACTTCTGATTTCCCCACTAACAAGGTTCTGTTTTGCAGGTTCTAGAGTCAGAAGTTCTGACTCATCCAGTTTCACCAACAGGTTGATCATCTGGCAGCGGATCTGGGTCAGAACTTCTGATGGCCTCCCAACAGCGCGCAGGCTCCCTCTCTCTCTCTATATATATCTTGTTTTCCGCTATTTTCTTTTTTGTCTATTTTTCTCGTTGAACCCCCCATGTACAAATGTGTATCCCCCTCCCCTAATTATTGTAATAGCGTAGGATTTTACATTTCCGCTTCTTATTGCTAGTAATTAGGACGTGTATGGCAAGATAAAATCAATGAAATAGAAAAACCTAATTCAAAGAAAAACTCTTGTATGCAATAAAACACACTTACACACTAACACCCCTAGGGTACTCCACTTTGTTGCCTTCAAATAAATGGACCATATTGTATGTTGAACTTCTTTGGGCAAAGTAGACAATTTGAATGATCATAGTCCCTCGATAAAACTTTTCAAAAACAAACAAAAACAAATGATCAAGTCCCTTAAAGAAAATTTCCCAAAGACATTTAACGCCGTTACAATTGTGGTCTAAACGATGACCCGCGCCTGTCCCTTTCACATCCTAACACAAGATTGTCCACCAAATACAATGGTGGAACAAACTTGTTAAAAGGGTTAAAACATAGCAATAATCTTTTGAGAAATTTAGGAGTAGACAACCTCTTAGTTACTTGAATCAAACTTGCAAAAACAAAACACTTGCCTAATTTCAAAATCACACATCACTACACTTTCAAAACAACTTTCAAAAACAAATGAAAACTTTTTCAAAAGACATACATCTTTGTATACATCCCCACATGGATCATTACAAAGATTGCCACCACATTGGCCTCTTTTCAAAACATTTTCAAATCCACACACACAAAGCACCATTTCAAACAAATTGAAAACAAAAGGCAAGTGATCTAAGCAAGTAACTAAGAGCCCATGGATAACCATGGATAGAAAGGGTGCTAATACCTTCCCTTTCTATAATCTACTCCCCGAACCCAAGAAAACATCTCAAAGGTTTTTTGCTGTGCTTTTTAACCTTTCCTTAGGATAAAATAAAAAGTCGGTGGCGACTCTTGCTAACCGCAACATTTGCGAATACAAACGCAAAACCTCAAGTCAGTTCTCCCACCGTATCACAGAACTGGCGACTCTGCTGGGGAAAACTTTAAAAGTGGAGTAACCTTAGGGTTTAGATCACCTTTGTTTTCAAATTGATTGCTTTGTTTTTCTTTTACATTTGTGGGCTTTGTATCGGAGTTTTATAGATCCTAACCCGGATCTGGGGAAACCCTTTTTAGGTAGCAACAAGGCTGTGAGGGAACTGTGCGGGGTATACCGACATGGTTGAAGCAGTCTTCTACGTTGATGTGGCACTTTGGTGTGTACCGGTAACCCTTGAGTTCAGTCAAGGAGAGTACGGGGCCGCCGCGTGGTGTCGTGAAGCATCAACTGACCTTAGGAACCTTAATTGAACTATCTTGGCCTTTTTAGGGTAGTGAGATAACTGACTTTGGTGCAGTCCGAGGTTGGTTGATACTCGATACTACACTCGATTGAGGGTTGCTTTCCTGGAATATTTCGGTCGCCAGTTCAGTGGCTAAATCGAAACGATGAACAATGAAAGTAATCCAGTGATATTGGGACCTTTAGAACCCGGTTACTTCTAATAGGACAGGTTGAGCCCACCAAACTTCAAGAGGGTAATACCCAGACCTCATGCAGGCCTAAACTCTAAGGGTTTGTCTTGTGTGACTTGTGTGCCTTACCATGTTTACCTTTGTGAATATTTGTGGTGTATCATAACATCATAACATCATACAACATCATGAGCATTGACTAACCATTTCAAGGGTTTCGAATCTTCATCTTTGTTCTTGTTTTATAGGACATGGAAACTGCTCGCAGAAAGACAATTCAGATTAGCCTTGTAAAGATCCCTCCTCAGCTTAAGGAACTTCTGTCCAGGATTCCCGAAGGTTCTTCATTCAGTGAGAGACATGGAAGACTCATCAGCTTGGTCAACACCAACATTGAGGAGGATTTGATAAAAGTCCTGTTCCAGTTTTTTGACCCTCTGCATCACTGTTTCACTTTTCCGGATTATCAATTGGTGCCTACATTGGAAGAGTTCTCCCGACTCCTGAAGGTCCCTATCCTTGATCGACTACCCTACAACGGTACGGAAAAGGAACCCAAGCTTGAAGAGATTGCTAAAGCCTTGCACCTACATTCATCTGACCTCAAGGGACATTGGGAAGTTAGAAGTGGTATCAAGGGTTTCTTAGCCAGGTTCCTGTTCGAGAAGGCCCAAGAATGTTGGAACTCCCTTGACCTACGAGCTTTTGAAGAAGTTCTGGCCCTCCTTGTCTATGGTTTGGTGTTATTCCCTAACCCAGATCAGCTTATTGATATCAGTGCTGTCCAGATCTTCATGACCAAGAATCCTATACCTACGTTGCTGGGGGACATCCTTCACTCATGTTACACTCGAACCATGAGAAGAAGGGGCGTCCTTATGTGTTGCACTCCTCTCTTGGGAAGGTGGTTTATTTCGCACCTTCCACAAACAGTTTTAAAGAACGAGCGGGGTTTGAGATGGTCACAACGGTTAATGACTCTCACGCATGCAGATATACATTGGTGCCCTAGGTCTAGGGAAGACATCACTATCATTGATCGTTGTGGGGAGTACCCTAATGTTCCTTTATTTGGAATCAAAGGAGGTATTACTTACAACCCATGTCTGGCTTGGAGACAGTTTGGTTATGCTCGGAGAGATGGCCCTCATGACATGTTAATTCCTAACATAGTTTTTGACTTCGACAACGATACTCAAGGACTTCGCCAGAGATTTATCAGAGCTTGGAGTATGCCAAGTAGGATAGACAGCAAGACACTGGGGCACATGAACTCCATCCCGTTGGAACCTTATCTCAAATGGGTACGAGCCCGCTCCCAGAAGTTAGTAATGCCTTATCCTCACATGCTCCCTGTGATCAAAGAACCAGTCTTGGAAGGAGAGGCATCCTACACCATTCGACATCCCGACATGCCCACCTCCTGGGAAGAAATGCAGAAGAGCTGGGTCCAGTCTACATGCTAGTGAAAAGAAGGTCCTGGAACTCACCCGCCTGCTGCACGAGGAGAGGAATCTCAACACCTACATCGCACCAAAGAGGATGCGCAATGTTTTTCTGCCTTGAGGAGTCATTTTGTAATATTTGGCCCATGGGGCATTTATGTACTAACGAATTTCTCCTTATTAATATGATGTGCGTTCTTTTTTTGTCTACAACAAATTTTGAATATTCTAAATCCTTGAATGCATTGCATACATACGCATTCCATTGCACCATATGCATAGCAGGTACCCTTTTTCACAGGTTGCTTAATTTTCTTCGCTGTTTGTATGAACAGTCATCATGAATCCAGACTCCTCCAGTGAGCAAGCAATAAAGGCCCTTCAGGCCCAAAGTGCACAGTTTCAAGAGGTGGTCCTAAGCCTAGCCCAAGGTCAGCAAGAGTTGAAGACTCTACTCCTGAAGAAGAAGAAGAAAAAGAGAACTGCATTGTTCAACACCGGACGCAGATTTGGGAACACACTCCACAATGAAGCTGATCCAACTACTTCTTCTGCTGAGAAAAACAGTCCCCAAGGGGGAGGAGCTCCTAGTCCCGCAGTCTCCGACAACGAGACGGACTATAACGACGAACAATACCCACCTGCTGCTGACAGATACAAGCAATTGGAGGACCGCTTGAGCGCCATGGAAATTCAGAATGTGCCGAGACTGGATTTCGGAGACTTGGGGTTATCTTCTGGGGTAGTAATTCCACACAAGTTTAAGGCGCCTGCCTTCGCCAAGTATGATGGGGTTTCCTGTCCAAAGCTACATATAAGGTCGTACGTAAGGAAAATACAACCTTACACGGCAGATAAGAACCTCAGGATTCACTTCTTCCAAGATAGCCTCTCGGGGTCACAACTTGAATGGTTTTATCAATTGGATGGAGCTAGCATCCGACACAGGGAAGATTTGGCAACCGCATTCTACAGGCAATACCAATACAATTCTGATCTCGCTCATACGCGTACCCAACTTCAGGGTATGTCTCTAGGAACGGGTGAAGGGTTCAAAGAGTATGCTCAAAAATGGAGAGATTTGGCTGGCAGGGTGCAGCCTCCATTGACTGATCGTGAGCTGGTTGATATGTTCCTTGGGACATTGTCTGGTCCGTTTTTCAATCATTTGGTTGGTAACTTCTCCGCTGGGTTTACAGATTTGATATTGACAGGAGAAAGAATTGAAGCTGGCATCAGGTCAGGCAAAATACAAAAGGCTGCCTCCACCAGTGCTGAGAAGAGGCCGTTTAAGAAAGAAGCAAGTGCCGTCTATGGTCCTAGAAGACAAGTCAAACCCGAAAGTCGCCAAGCCGTCAATGCTTTGGTCATCTCGAAACCTGTTACTGCTCCTCAGCAGTACAATCAACAAAGAAGCGAAAGGCCCAAGAGGCAGTATACTCGACTGAGTATGACCTTATCTCAAATTTTACCCCAACTGTTATCCACCAACCTGGTGACCCTCAAAGAAGCTCCTAAGGTTGTCAACACTGCGTCTCCTAAGTATAACCCAAATGCCCGATGTGCTTATCATTCTGATAGTCCCGGGCACACTACTGATGATTGCTGGGCCTTGAGAAACAAAGTGCAAGATCTGATCGACGCAAAGGAAATTCAGTTTGAAGCGCCGGAGAGACCAAATGTTGTAACTGCTCCTATGCCCCAGCATAGAGTAAATGCTGTTGAGGAAGAAATGTACGATGTTTCGGTAGATGAAGTTGTTACCCCTCTGAAGACCGTTAAGAGGAACCTACTGCGGGCAGGTTTATTTCCGGGTTGCGGTGAAGGTTGCCTGTTCTGTGCTGTTTCCCTATCTGGTTGTCCCTTACTGAGGTTAGGCGTCCAAGGCCTAATGGATAGCAAGGAAATTCTATTCAAAAAGTCTGCTGTTCAGTCGGTTCCGATAAAAGAAATTTCTGTGGTTACCATCTTCAAAAATCCAATCAAGGCTCCCCCCAAGAAGCCTGTTCAAATCATGACTGTTGCACCTGTGATTATTACTGTCCCGGGGCCTCTCCCTTACATATCTGATAAAGCCGTCCCCTGGCATTATGGGGCAGACGTGTATGTAAATGGAATCAAACAAGAATTCGACACTGGCGCCAGTATCTGCGATATCACTGGTCCAGCCAAAGTCACCCGCAGTGGCAGGATCTTCTCCCCTGACATTGCACCACCCGCTATTCGAAAACCCCTCCTTATAAAACCTACAAGTTTACCTGTTCCTGTTGCTGATCAAGTTGTGTCCCCTGCTGCCGAGTCATCAAATGCTCGGGGCAAAGGGATTGAAGAAGAGCCTGCCCGGATGGAGGCACCAATACCCATAAATGCTGAGGCCTCCCGACAAGAAATGGAGGAGATACTGAAAATAATAAAGAAGAGTGATTTTAATGTTGTCGAGCAGCTGGGGCATACGCCCTCCAAGATCTCCCTGCTCTCCTTATTGCTATGCTCCGAGGCCCATGCTAAGGCCTTGATCTCATTTCTCAAGACGGCCCATGTGCCGCAGGAGACAACTGCAGTCCAGTTCACTGATTGCGTAGCAAGTCTGACAGCAGACAATGGTTTGGGTTTTTCAGATGCTGACCTGATTGCGAAGGGAAAAGACCACAATGATGCCCTGCATGTCTCTATCGAATGCAGGGGCACTACTCTGGCGCATGTATTGGTGGATACTGGTTCTTCTTTGAATGTTCTACCGAAAAAGGCTTTAGACCGTCTGGATTATGAAGGCCTGGAATTGAAGCCCAGCAATATCATCGTCAGGGCCTTTGACGATTCCAAAAGGATGGTTCATGGAGAGGTTAACATCCCTATTCGTGTGGGCTCTCAAGTGTTTGACTCTACCTTTTATGTGATGGATATACGTCCATCGTACTCTTGTCTGCTGGGTCGACCTTGGATCCATAGAGCTGGGGCAGTGACCTCTACCTTGCACCAGAAGCTAAAGTACCCTGTCAGGGGGAAGATCGTCACTGTGCAAGGAGAAGAGGAGTATATGGTGAGCCATTTGAATTCCTTCAGATACATTGATATGGACGGGGAGTTTATTGAAACCCCCTTTCAGCATTTCGAGGAGGTGCATCCAATTTCAGCAGCAGCAGAAACAATAGTCGAAGAGAATGTTTCCTTGAAGATGGCTTCCCTAAGGGATGCCCGGGCTGTGGTTCAGAAAGGCAATTGTGCAAACTGGGGTCAGCTTCCTGACTTCACTCAGAAGAACGACAAGTTTGGGCTAGGCTTTACTGCAGAGACTCGGAGGGCTGTGCGCAAGGAGAAGATCAGAAAGGCTCCGGTGTTTATCTCCAGCTCAAGGGTGAATGCTATCGAGGAGGATGTAGAGGAAGCATAATTTGACAGTTGGATCTACCCGACCACCAGCAACGGACCAAGCAACTGGACGGCAAAGGATTTTACCCCTATCACATTTGTCACGCAGTAATTAATTTCTTTTGATTTCCAATTCGTAACAAACAAATTGTTAAAACTTTGTTGGCTCGGTGTCCTACCCGGGGCATCGTAGCTCCATTTGTGAGGGCTTTTTGTATGACATTTTCATATATCATCAATCAAACATTGGACGTTTGTTGCATTTCAAATCTTGTGCTCTTTTTTCTTCCTGTGTTATATATATTGCAAAACAGCTATATTCACACACACTCACTTATACAGGTTTCAATCCACTCTGGATCTCACTGGTAACAGCTCTGCTACCGCCAGTTATGACTTCGAAAATCCGATCAACTTGGCCGAAGACGAAGGTGAAGATGATTGCGAAGTGCCTGGTGAACTCGCAAGACTGCTACTCCAGGAAGAGAGAGCTATTCAACCACATGAAGAGCCGGTGGAGACAATTAACTTGGGTACTGAGACTGATAGGAAAGAGGTCAAGATTGGTGCCAATCTAGAGCTCAGCGTGAAGCAACGATTGATCCAAATGCTACAAGATTACATGGAGATTTTTGCTTGGTCCTATGAAGATATGCCTGGTTTGGATGCCGACATTGTAGTTCACCATCTGCCAACCAAGGAAGATTGCCCTCCGGTAAAGCAAAAAGTCCGACGGATGCGTCCAGAGATGTCTGAAAAGATCAAGGCCGAGGTTATGAAGCAGTTTGATGCCGGGTTCCTCGCAGTGACTTCTTACCCTCAGTGGGTTGCCAATGTGGTGCCAGTACCGAAGAAGGACGGTAAAGTCAGAATGTGTGTTGATTACAGGGATCTGAACAGGGCCAGTCCCAAGGATGACTTCCCCCTACCTCACATTGACGTCCTTGTTGACAATACAGCTCAACACAAGGTGTTCTCCTTCATGGATGGTTTTTCAGGGTATAATCAGATCAAGATGGCTCCAGAAGATATGGAGAAGACTACATTTGTGACTCAGTGGGGCACCTTCTGTTATAAGGTCATGCCATTCGGATTGAAAAATGCTGGGGCAACCTATCAACGTGCCATGGTTGCTTTATTTCATGCTATGATCCATCATGAGATTGAGGTATACGTTGATGACATGATTGCAAGGTCTCAAACTGAGGAGGAGCACCTTGACCATCTGAGGAAGTTGTTTGACCGACTCAAGTTATACAAGCTGAGGTTGAATCCCAACAAATGCACCTTTGGGGTAAGGTCCGGAAAATTGCTAGGTTTCATTGTAAGTGATAAAGGTATTCAGGTGGACCCTGCCAAGGTAAAATCCATACAAGAGATGCCAACTCCAAAGACAGAGAAAGAAGTCAGAGGCTTCCTGGGACGACTGAATTACATTGCCCGATTCATCTCACATCTGACCGCTACTTGTGAGTCAATCTTCAAATTACTGAAGAAAGATCAAGTAATACGCTGGAATGATGAATGTCAGGCCGCCTTTGAAAGAATAAAGGAGTACCTCCAAGAGCCACCCATTCTTATGCCACCGGTGGAAGGAAGACCTCTGATACTATACTTGACAGTACTTGACAATTCAATGGGGTGTGTGCTGGGGCAGCATGACGAGTCTGGCCGAAAAGAGCACGCTATTTATTACTTGAGCAAAAAGTTTACCGACTGTGAGTCTCGTTACTCCCTGCTTGAGAAAACTTGCTGCGCTCTTGTATGGGCTGCTCGCCGGCTGAGACAGTATATGCTGACTCACACTACTTTATTGATTTCAAAGATGGATCCCATCAAGTACATATTTGAAAAGCCCGCTCTGTCTGGAAGAATAGCAAGATGGCAAATGATCTTGACAGAATATGATATCCAGTATACAACTCAGAAAGCAATTAAGGGAAGTGTATTGGCCGATCATTTGGCACACCAACCTATGGACGATTACCAATCATTGAACTTTGATTTTCCGGACGAAGACATCATGGTGGTAACAGGCTGTGAAGTACCTGGACCGGATGAAGGACCTGAGGAAGGATCCCGATGGTCCATGCATTTTGATGGAGCCTCCAATGCTTTGGGTAACGGCGTCGGCGCTGTAATCATATCTCCCAAAGGAACTCATACTCCCCTCACCGCCCGATTATGTTTCAGCTGCACCAACAATATGGCAGAATATGAGGCATGTATCATGGGTTTACAAGCTGCAATCGACTTAAGGATCAAATATCTAAGTGTTTTCGGAGATTCCGCTCTCGTGATCAATCAGATCAAAGGCGAGTGGGATACGAAACACCCGAATCTTATTCCTTACAAGGAGTATGTGTTGACCTTGCTTCCCTACTTTGAAGAGATAACTTTCGAACACTTCCCGAGAGAGGAGAATCAGCTAGCGGACGCCCTAGCTACGATGTCTTCAATGTTCAAAGTTAAATGGGACAATGAGGCTCCCCGAATCATAATCTGGAAGTTGGATGAACCGGCCTACTGCCGCGAGCTCGAGGTTGAGAAGGTCACTGAGAAACCCTGGTATCATGAGGTGAAGAGGTACTTGGAAGCTCAGGAATACCCTGAAGGTGCGTCTGTCAATGATAAGAAGTTCATGAGGAGGTTTGCCGCAAAATTCTTCCTCAGCAACGGCATTCTCTACAAACGGAATCATGATTCAACTCTGCTACGTTGTGTGGATAAGGCTGAAGCAGAGAAAATTATGATGGAATTACATGAAGGCACGTTTGGAACACATTCCAGTGGACACACCATGGCTAAGAAAATCCTTCGGGCAGGATATTTCTGGTCCACAATGGAAGCCGATTGTTACCAACACTCCCGAACTTGTCATAAATGCCAGATCTATGCTGACAAGGTGCATATCCCGCCGGTTCCTCTGAACGTCCTGACGGCGCCTTGGCCTTTTGCAATGTGGGGCATCGATATGATCGGTGAGATCCGACCGACGGCATCTAATGGGCATCGCTTCATTCTAGTAGCAATCGATTACTTCACAAAGTGGGTTGAGGCAGCTTCCTATGCCACAGTAACCAAGAGCGTCGTGGCACGTTTCATCCGGCATAATCTGATCTGTCGGTACGGCGTCCCGGAAAGAATCATTATGGACAATGGTACCAATCTCAATAACAAAATGATCACTAAGCTCTGTAAACAATTCAAGATACAGCACCACAATTCTTCTCCCTACCGGCCGAAGATGAATGGGGCTGTAGAGGCAGCTAATAAGAATATCAAGAAAATTGTGCAGAAGATGACAGTGACCTATAAAGATTGGCACGAGATGTTACCGTTCGCTCTACATGGGTACCGTACCTCAGCCAGAACGTCAACCGGGGCAACTCCCTTCTCCTTGGTCTATGGCATGGAGGCAGTCTTGCCAATTGAAACCCAGATACCCTCTCTCCGGATAATGAAGGACGCAGACTTGAATGAAGATGATTGGATCCAGACTCGACTTGATCAATTAAATCTGATTGATGAAAAAAGGCTCACTGCTATCTGTCATGGTCAAACGTATCAGAAACGGATGATCAGGGCATTTAACAAGAAAGTCAGACCGCAAGAGTATCAAGTTGGGGACCTGGTAATCAAACGCATCATCCTTCCCCAAAGTGATCCCCGGGGCAAATGGACCCCTACATACGAGGGGCCATTTGTGGTTAAACGTGTGTTCTCAGGAGGAGCCATGATCCTAACCACCATGGATGGTGACGACCTTCCTCACCCCGCCAATGCAGACATAGTGAAAAAATACTACGCATAAAAGACCCGCTAGGTTGACATACCTAGGCAAAAATAAGGGCTTCCCGGCGAACCAAAAGGGTTCGGGCAAAAATAAGGGATGAAATGAATAAAAATCTGTACACCCGGCAAGTCGAAAACCTGAAAAGGCGGCTTGGGCAAAAATGGGTATCCCGGTGGACTGAAAACCCGAAAGGGCGGTCCAGGCAAAAGTTAGGGATAAAAGCGTAACACTATGTCTCATTGGATCACTTCGCATCCGGAATTCGGCATCAACTATCTGGCTCCAGATTTCGGCATTGACCAATCAGCTTCATCTTCGACCAGGCAGCAAAGCGATGAGACATTCGAAGACATAAAGGCGATAGCAGAGTTGGAACCCAGTGGGATTGTTCACATAGCTGTTTTGTTTCCTTTTTCAAATTATAAACTCTATACTATTTGGCGATATCCTCTTACTAGGATGTCAGCCTCTTGTACAAAAACGCCTATTTACAGGCAAACTCAAAAATCAATACAAATTCACTTGTCCATACAAATGGCCACTGTTTTTCTTTTTTCTGTTTTGTTTTGCGAAGAACGTCCAATGTTCATTTTTGATATATGCATTTGACATTAAATTGCTAATTCATAAATATTTGCATATGAAACAAGAGATTAATTACAGGTGACACCAGAGACAGGGGAAATCGAAGTTGTCTAATGCATGTCTGGTTGTTTTGTCCGCCAAGGCACCAAGGTAGGTTCAACTGAAGAATGTGGCCAAATCATCTCAACGCCCCGCAGAGTAAAACAAAGTTCAGTAGTACTTTCCCCAAGCAGAGTTGGTTCCCCGTCGATCCTGAAAGGACACAACATTCCCCGGCAAGTCTTAAAGCTTATCCCCAGTAGATTCTGGAAGCTTGTTCCCTGCAGAATACGGACGTCTCTCCCTAACTTTATTCAGAGTTATTCCTCACGAGGGCTTATAACTGGGTTATCCTCAGCTAATCGCCACGGAAGATCGCCCCCAACAAAGTTCTTTCAATCCCCAGCGGATTTTATCTTTGGTATCCCCAGCGGATTTTATCTTTGGTATCCCCAGCGGAGTTTATCTTTCAATCCCCAGCGGATTTTATCTTTGGTATCCCCAGCGGATTTTATCTTTGGTATCCCCAGCGGAGTTTATCTTTCAATCCCCAACGGACTTTATCTTTTGTATCCCCAGCGGATTTTATCTTTGGCATCCCCAGCAGATTTTATCACCATTATCCCCAGCGGGATCCATCATTAAAGTCCTCAGCAGGTCTCTCATCAAAACTTCGGCCAAGTATCTCTCCCACAGGGCAACTCCTCGGCCGTTCGTCAAGGATTTATTTTCCTAAGACAAAATTACATTCATAAACATTTTCACATTTTCATACGTCTCGCTTACCTACACGATAAAGCGCATACAACACTATCTCATGTTGAACATCATGCATATCATACATCATGACATCGCATACAACTTATGCTCTTGCCTTTTCAGAAAAAAAGACAATCCCAAAGAAAGCTACCTTCAACAACATTTCCAGACTCGATTCCTGTATCTAGCCAGGGCACGTCTGAAGAGTTCAAAGATTCGATTCCTGTATCCAGCCAGGGCACATCTATCAACTATAACATTTCCAGACTCGATTCCTGTATCTAGCCAGGGCACGTCTGAAGAGTTCAAAGATTCGATTCCTGTATCCAGCCAGGGCACATCTATCAACTATAACATTTCCAGACTCGATTCCTGCATCTAGCCAGGGCACGTTTGAAGAGTTCGAAGATTCGATTCCTGTATCCAGCCAGGGCACATCTATCAACTATAACATTTCCAGACTCGATTCCTGCATCTAGCCAGGGCACGTCTAAAGGGTTCGAAGATTCAATTCCTGTATCCAACCAGGGCACGTCTATTAACGACTATTTCCAGATTCGACTCCTGTATCCAGCCAGGGCATATCTGTGAGCAACCAATTGTAGATTCAATACCTGTATCTAGCCAGGGCACATCTGCATAAGGAGATTGAAGATCAAACACCTGTAACAAGCCAGGAAAACATCCGTCTTTCTCAAATATATAAGTTTCTCGCTAAGGAATCTCTTATGCGATCGACACTTCCAAATGGCATCTATAAGCCCATTCCCGACAAGGTTCCGTCACATCTCCAGATGGCATCTATAAGCCCATCTCCCTATCCACCACCTCTCCAAATGGCATCTATAAGCCCATTCCCGCCATCACATTGCTGATACTCTACTATGCGAGTGCAAATTTCCAGGCACTCTGGTGTCCAATCTCCTTTTACCTCCGAGTCGCGAAAGGCAAACTTGCCAATCTAACTCTTTAGGTTCAAGAAGATTGAACAGGGGCAACTGTTGTACCCCAAAATTTGCCCTCTCTTTCTTCAGGAAAACCATCTTGGATTTTCAAGGTCCCTCTGAAACAAATCCAAGTCCTGAGTTATCCTTTTGCCCAAGCAAGCCGCTTACAAGAGCAAGATGATCTCACAAACTCCAGAAACAACGCTTTCATCTTGAGGAAAATCAAATTCTAAGTGCTTAGAATGTTTCTTTAAAATAAGTGTTTTTTAGAAAAAATCAGCGCTTCAGAACTTCTGGACCCATTCCAGATGAAGACGGTCAGAAGTTGCAAGCTTGGCTCAGCGTGGTCAGAAGTTGGCTCTTCAGCAGCTACATCAGTTCAATCAGAAGTTGTAAACGTGGTTCAGAATGTAAGCCTCAAACAGAACATGCCCCTTCAGCAGTTACACAAGCTCAGTCAGAATTTGCTAAAGGAATGCAAGAGAAACAGGAAAGTATGAAGACTCCTTCAGAACAGGTTGAAATCAGAAGATGAAAGGTCAGAAGGATAGGTGTCACATTGATACAAAATCTCTAAGTCCAGATTGTCCAGAAGTAGATCCAAGGAACGTACCAGAAAACCAGGAGAATCTCCAGAGCTTGCTAAGACAACAGGTAGCCAAAGCCAGAGCATGGTTTACGCTGCTGATTCAACGCTGGTTTCCATTACCAGAACATTGGTATTGACAGGTCTTGTCACCATTTAATGCCCATTAATGCTTCCAACCACTCCTGAGCATTCACGTGTGGCTTGGAAAATGTTTTGCACAGATTCTGGCATGGGTCTTTACGCCACCGCCCACTTCAGAGGTCACTTCTCCCTAATCTATGCCTGCTGCTGCAACCTAGGCTGAAAGCTAGCTGTTATCACAACTTCCCAGGAATTTCTGTCAAAGAACAAATTCAAACTCTGTTGGCGCCTTAAATGTTCAAGGCATCCACAAGAACTTTGCCTATAAATAGAGAGCTTTCACCACTGCAAAAGAGGTTCAAGAAAAGAAACAGAAAAATTGCTAAGAGAGAAACAAAACTCCTAGCAACGTAGCATTCTGAAACTCTGCCAAAATCTCCAGCTTTGTTTCACAACTTTAAGTTTTTCACCTTCAACTTCATCAAACATCCAGCTCTTTTCTGTAAAACCAGAAACGCTCTTTCCAAACTTCTGACCCTATACACGTATACACCTTCACTTCCTCTTTTCCAAATCTGTCCAGAACACCCCCAGAACCAAAAGCTAACTTTCACCCACCACTTTCCAAACAGTCAGGTAAGCACCTGCTGACCCTCACCACACTGTTAAGCATCATCAACTGTGCATATTCAAGTGACATAATGTAAATATTCATGTTATTGCTGTTTATGTTCTGAGGACTCTCATACCTCAGAACGTTCTGAGCCAGTATAGGACTTGCCTGTGACCTTGGTGATTCTGACCTCTGAAACATTTTTGTTATTTTGCTGGATCTGTTCTAAAATATGTTTCCTGTTTTGTGGAGTAACAACAGGATTGCAGATGTTCTGATTAGTACAGGGAAAAGCCAAATGCTGACTTTGACGTTAGCACATCTGAAGCCTGTTTTGCTGTCAATGACATCAGAACCTCTGAGAGTTATTGCCTTTTCAGCAGAATCAAAACTTCTGGTTTCTCCACTAACAAACTTCTGTCTTGCAGCGCAGGGAAATCAGAACTTCTGATTTCCCCACTAACAAGGTTCTGTTTTGCAGGTTCTAGAGTCAGATGTTCTGACTCATCCAGTTTCACCAACAGGTTGATCATCTGGCAGTGGATCTGGGTCAGAACTTCTGATGGCCTCCCAACAGCGCACAGGCTCCCTCTCTCTCTATATATCTTGTTTTCCGCTATTTTCTTTTTTGTCTATTTTTCTCGTTGAACCCCCCATGTACAAATGTGTATCCCCCTCCCCTAATTATTGTAATAGCGTAGGATTTTACATTTCCGCTTCTTATTGCTAGTAATTAGGACGTGTATGGCAAGATAAAATCAATGAAATAGAAAAACCTAATTCAAAGAAAAACTCTTGTATGCAATAAAACACACTTACACACTAACACCCCTAGGGTACTCCACTTTGTTGCCTTCAAATAAATGGACCATATTGTATGTTGAACTTCTTTGGGCAAAGCAGACAATTTGAATGATCATAGTCCCTCGATAAAACTTTTCAAAAACAAACAAAAACAAATGATCAAGTCCCTTAAAGAAAATTGCCCAAAGACATTTAACGCCGTTACAATTGTGGTCTAAACGATGACCCGCGCCTGTCCCTTTCACATCCTAACACAAGATTGTCCACCAAATACAATGGTGGAACAAACTTGTTAAAAGGGTTAAAACATAGCAATAATCTTTTGAGAAATTTAGGAGTAGACAACCTCTTAGTTACTTGAATCAAACTTGCAAAAAAAAAACACTTGCCTAATTTCAAAATCACACATCACTACACTTTCAAAACAACATTCAAAAACAAATGAAAACTTTTTCAAAAGACATACATCTTTGTATACATCCCCACATGGATCATTACAAAGATTGCCACCACATTGGCCTCTTTTCAAAACATTTTCAAATCCACACACACAAAGCACCATTTCAAACAAATTGAAAACAAAAGGCAAGTGATCTAAGCAAGTAACTAAGAGCCCATGGGTAACCATGGATAGAAAGGGTGCTAATACCTTCCCTTTCTATAATCTACTCCCCGAACCCAAGAAAACATCTCAAAGGTTTTTTGGTGTGCTTTTTAACCTTTCCTTAGGATAAAATAAAAAGTCGGTGGCGACTCTTGCTAACCGCAACATTTGCGAATACAAACGCAAAACCTCAAGTCAGTTCTCCCACCGTATCACACCATGTCTAGCACTCCGTCAGTTTGGAAGAGCAAGAAGAGCAGGGCCCCATGAGATGTTGGTGCCTCACATCAGTTTTGAGTTTCTGGTGGATAGTGACGAGTTGCGTCGTAGGTTCATCAGGGCTTGGGACAAAGTTCATAAAGCTGACCCACAGGAGTTAGGGCCAAAGACTTCTTTACCTATGGAAGCCTACTACAAATGGGTTCGCATCCGTGCTCAGAAGTTAGGTATGCCGTATGAAGCTGTCAGACCCGTCATTCTTGAGTGTCCTGACAAAGATGGTGTTCCTCCAACTGTCCTGCCTCCTCAGATACCTACTGATTATGAGACATTAAAGAGGTCTTGGTCGCAACTGCGAGAAGAACGGGATTCTTACCGGGAAAAGTTCAACGAGCAGGAATTGAAGATCCAGAAGCTGACAAAGCAGTTGGAGAATGAGCGAGCTCTTAATGACTACATCCGTACTGAGAAGAGGAGACCATGGGATCAATAAGGAGCTCTGAATGTTCTTTTACAGTTTTATTTCCCTTTTCAGTATTTCCTTTCATGTAACGCCTAAGGGCAACCTGTTGAACAATCTAAGTTTCAAAGTTGAATCTAATGAAGTGTGTTCCTTTTTGTTTACAAAGTTGATTCCCGATTGTCTTTGAAAACATAAATCATACGCATTCCATTCATCATGTGCATAGCAGGTTTTCTTCTTTTCAGGTTGCTTACCGTTCTTCGCTGTTTATTTCAGCGTCATGAATCCTGACTCATCATCAACCGAGATGTCCATCAAGGCTCTTCAGGCGCAGAATGCGCAATTTCAGGAACTAATCATGGGTCTGGCTCAGGGCCAAGAAGAGCTGAAGGCTCTGCTTCTGAAGAAGGAAAAGAAGAAGAAGAGAAGAACTGTTCTGTTCAACTCAGGCCGAAGGTTTGGCAACACTCTGCAAAATAAAGAGGCTGGTTCTTCCATTGGCAAGGGTACTCCTCAAGCGGAAAAAGGTCCTAGTCCGGTAGTCTCCGACAACGAGACTGATTTTGATGAGGAGCAGTATCCTCCTGCAGAAGACAGATATAAGCAGCTGGAAGACGGGTAACTCTGTGGTGTTGTGCTCCTTTGTTAGTGAGGTGGTTTATTTCGCACCTCCCTAAGTTCGTGCTGAAGAATGAAGAAGGAATGGGCTGGGCTCGTAGGTTAATGTCTCTCACTGATAATGACATCACTTGGACTCTCAGAGGTTTGGATGAGGTAGCCATTATTGATCGTTGCGGAGAATATCCTAATGTTCCATTGATCGGTACCCAGGGAGGAATCTCTTATAATCCATGTTTAGCTCTCCGTCAGTTTGGAAGAGCCAGAAGAGCAGGGCCTCATGAGATGTTGGTGCCTCACATCAGTTTTGAGTTTCAGCTAGACAGTGACGAGCTGCACCGTAGATTCATCAAGGCTTGGGACAGAATTCACAAAGCTGACCCACATGAGTTGGGATCGAAGACTTCTCTACCAATGGAACCCTACTGCAGATAGGTCTGCATCCGTGCTCAGAAGTTAGGTACGCCATACGAAGCTGTCAGACCTATCATTCTTGAATTTCCTGATGAAGACGGGGTTCCTCCAACTGTCCTCCCTCCTCAGATACCCAGTGATGTTGATACACTAAAGAGATCTTGGGCGCAGCTACAGGAAGAACGAGATTATTATCGGGAAAGGTTCAACGAACAGGAACAAAAGATCCAGAAGCTGACTAAGCAATTGGAGGAGGAGCGGATCCTGAACGACTATATCCGTACTGAGAAGAGGAGGCCATGGGAGCACTGATGGGCTTTGGATGTTTCTTTTACAGCTTTTATTTCCTTTTCAGTATTTTCATTTCCTGTAATGCCTAAGGGCTAGTTGTTGAACAATTTAAAGTTTGAATCTAATGAAGTGTGTTTCCTTTTTGTCTACAAAGTTGAATCCCGATTGTCTTTGAAAACATAAATCATAAGCATCTCATTGCATCATATGCATAACAAGTGCCCTTCTTCTACAAGTTGCTTAATCTTCTTCGCTCTTTATTTCAGCACTCAATCATCATGTCTTCCGAGCCTACTACCGAACAAGCTATCAAGGCCCTCCAGGTCCAGAATGCCCAGTTTTAGGAGCTGGTCATGAGCTTAGCCCAGGGTCAACAGGAGTTGAAGACTCTGCTTTTGAAGAAGAAGAAGAAGAAGAGGACTGCGCTATTTAACACTGGACGGAGGTTTGGGAATACACTACATAATGAGGCTGATCAGGCTACTTCCTCTGCAGAGAAAGACAGTCCCACAGGGGGAAGGGCTCCTAGTCCTATGGTCTCCGACAACGAGACGAATTATAATGATGAACAATACCCTCCTGCTGCAGACAGGTACAGGAAACTAGAGGACCGTTTAAGTGCCATGGAGATTCAGAATGTGCCGGGGCTGGATTTTGGAGATCTAGGTTTATCTTCTGGGGTGGTGATCCCACACAAGTTCAAGGCACCTGCCTTTGCGAAGTACGACGGGGCTTCCTGTCCTAAGATGCATCTCAGATCATATGTAAGGAAGATCCAACCTTACACTGCAGACAAGAACCTATGGATCCATTTCTTTCAGGATAGCCTTTCGGGGTCTCAACTCGAATGGTTCTATCAGCTGGATGGAGCCAGTATCCGAAGCTGGGAGGACTTGGCTACTGCATTTTATAAACAGTATCAGTATAATTTTGACCTTGCTCCCACGCGTACCCAACTCTAGGGTATGTCACTGGGGACGGGCGAAGGTTTCAAGGAGTATGCGCAAAAGTGGAAAGACCTGGCTGGTAGGGTGCAGCCTCCTTTGTTTGACCGTAAACTTGTTGACATGTTCCTAGGGACCCTGTCTGGTCCGTTCTTCAACCATCTGATTGGTAATTCTTCTGCTGGGTTTACAGACCCCATTCTGACTGGTGAGAGAATAGAAGCTGGTATCAAGTCGGGGAAGATTCAGAAAGGTGCCTCCGTGAGTATTGAAAAGAAGCCCTTCAAGAAGGAAGCCATTGCTATTTATGGTCCCAGAAGACAAATTAAGCCGGAACGCCGCCAAGCTGTCAATGCGTTGTTAATTTCAAAGCCTGCTGCTCCTCCTCAGCAATACAACCAACCAAGGGGTGAGAGGCCCAAAAGGCAGTACACTCGGCTCAGTATGACCCTGTCTCAGATTTTGCCGCAACTACTGTCAACCAATCTGGTAACTGTCAAAGAAGCTCCGAAGGTAGTGAACACAGCTTCTCCAAAGTACAACCCCAACGCCCGTTGCGCTTATCACTCTGATAGCCCGGGGCATACTACGGACGATTGCTGGGCTCTGAGGAATAAGGTTCAAGACCTTATTGATGCTAAAGAAATACAGTTTGAGGCGCCCGAAAGACCCAATGTTGTAACTGCTCCCATGCCCCAGCATGGAGTGAATGCTGTGGAAGAAGACCAGTATGTAGCCTCCGTGGAAGAGATTGTTACTCTGTTGTTAACTGTCAAAAGGAACCTGTTGCTAGCCGGTTTATTTTCGGGATGTGGTAAAGGTTGCCTTCTATGTGTTGTTTCACCTGTCGGTTGTCCTTTGCTGAAATCAGGTATCCAAAGCCTGATGCATAGCAAAGAGATCTTGTTCGAGAAGATTGCTGTTCCTGCTATCCCTGCCGAAGAAGTTTCTATTGTCACTATTTTCAACAAACCTCCTAAGGCTCCCTCTAAGAAGCCTGTCAAAATCATGTCCACTCAGAAGATTTCTCCTATCATCATCACTGTTCCGGGGCCTCTCCCTTATACATCCGACAAAGCTGTCCCATGGCACTATGGGGCAAATGTTTATGTTCTTGGAGTAAAGCAAGAGTTTGATACTAGTACCGGCGTCAGTAACATCACCGGGCCTTCCAAAGTTACTCGCAGTGGTAGGTTGTTCTCACCAGATATTACGCCACCAACCATTCATAAACCTCTTTTCATCACACCTGCAAGTGTGCCTGTTCCCCTTCCTAATCAAGTTCCTGTTTCTACCCCTGCTGCCGAGTCATCTGACACTCGGGGCAAAGGGATTGCTACTGATTTGCCTGCCCTGACGGAGGCGCCGAAGACAACCACTGTTGAAGCCTCCCAGCAAGAGATGGAGGAGATCCTCAAGATTATCAAGAAAAGTGATTTCAATGTAGTTGAGCAGTTGGGACACACCCCATCAAAGATTTCTATGCTATCGCTGTTGTTGTGTTCAGAGGCCCATGCTAAGGCCCTGATTTCCTTCCTAAAGACGGCTCATGTGCCACAAGAAACGTCTGCTGATCAATTTACCGATTGTGTGGCCAACTTGACTGCCGATAATGGTTTGGGCTTCTCTGACGCCGATCTGACTGCCAAAGGAAAGAACCATAATGACGCCCTGCATGTCTCCATTGAATGCAGGGGCACTACTCTTGACCATGTGTTGGTAGACACCGGTTCTTCATTGAAGGTATTGCCCAAGAAGGCCCTAGACAGGTTAGATTGTGAGGGTTTGGAGCTCAAGCCTAGTAACATTGTTGTCCGAGCCTTTGACGGTTCGAAAAGGATGGTACATGGTGAAGTTGACATTCCAATCAGGGTGGGTTCTCAAGTTTTTGAGTCTACTTTCTATGTGATGGATATCCGACCATCCTATTCTTTTTTGCTAGGTCGTCCATGGATCCACAAGGATGGAGCTGTGACCTCCACACTACATCAGAAGCTGAAGTACCCGGTTAGGGGGAAAATTGTTACAGTTCAGGGGGAGGAAGAGTATATGGTCAGCCACCTCAACTCGTTCCGGTACATAGAGATGGATGGGGAGTTCATTGAGACCCCCTTTCAACACTTTGAAGAGGTGCCTCAGACACTGGCATCAGCTGAAACTGTGATTGAAGACCCTCATTTGAAGATGGCTTCCTTAAAGGATGCCCGGGTTGTGATTGAGAAGGGTGAGTGCGCAAACTGGGGCCGACTTCCTGATTTCACTCCAAAGACTGACAAGTTTGGTTTGGGCTTCACTGCAGAGGCTCAGAGGGCTGTTCGCAAAGCAAGGATTGGAAAAACACCTGTGTTCATCACCAACCCGGGAGTGAATGCTATTGAAGACGATGTGGAGGAATCTGAATTCGACAGCTGGATCTACCCAACAACCGACAGTGGACCAAGAAACTGGACTGCCAAAGACTTCAAACCTATTACTTTTGTCACTCAGTAATGAACTCTTTTGTTTTGAATTTGTAACAAACAATGTGTTGAAACTTTTATGGCTCGGTGTCCTACCCGGGGCACCGTGGCTTCGTTTGTGAGGGCTTTTGTGTGTCATTTTCATATATCATCAATAAAGACATTGGAATTTTGTTGCATTTCAAAATCTTGTGCTCCTTTTCTTTCTTTATTATATATTGCAAAACAACTATATTTACACACACTCACTTATACAGGTTCCAATCCACTCTGGATCTCACTGGTAACGACTCTGCTACTGCCAGTTATGACTTCGAAAATCTGATCAACTTAGCCGAAGACGAAGGTGAAGATGATTGCGAAGTGCCTGGTGAACTTGCAAGACTACTACTCCAGGAAGAGAGGGCCATTCAGCCACATGAAGAGCCAGTGGAAACGGTAAATCTGGGTACTGAGACAGACAGAAAGGAAGTCAAGATTGGTGCCAATTTAGAGCTCAGTGTGAAACAACGATTGATTCAGATGTTGCATGACTATATGGAAATCTTTGCCTGGTCTTACGAAGACATGCCTGGGTTAGATACCGACATTGTGGTTCATCACTTGCCTACTAAGGAAGATTGCCCTCCGGTAAAACAGAAGGTCCGCCGTATGCGTCCAGAAATGTCCGAGAAAATCAAAGCCGAGGTTATGAAACAATTTGATGCCGGGTTTCTAGCAGTGACTTCTTACCCTCAGTGGATTGCCAATGTGGTTCCAGTGCCGAAGAAGGATGGTAAGGTCCGAATGTGTGTCGATTACATGGATTTGAACAGGGCCAGCCCCAAGGATGATTTCCCTCTGCCTCATATCGACGTTCTGGTTGACAATACTGCTCAACATAAAGTATTCTCCTTCATGGACGACTTCTCCGGTTATAATCAGATCAAGATGGCTTCTGAAGATATGGAGAAGACCACCTTTGTTACTCAGTGGGGCACCTTTTGCTACAAGGTCATGCCTTTTGGGTTGAAAAATGCTGGGGCAACCTTCCAACGTGCCATGGTTGCTTTATTTCATGATATGATTCATCACGAGATAGAAGTATAAGTCGACGATATGATTGCAAGGTCCCAAACTGAGGAGGAACACCTTGACCATCAACGGAAGCTGTTTGACCGTCTGAAGTTGTACAATCTAAGGTTGAATCCAAACAAGTGCACCTTTGGGGTAAGATCTGGAAAATTGCTAGGCTTCGTCGTGAGCGACAAAGGTATTCAAGTGGACCCTGCCAAAGTGAAAGCCATACAAGAGATGCCAACTCCCAAGACAGAGAAAGAAGTCAGAGGCTTTCTAGGACGATTGAACTACATTGCCTGATTCATCTCGCATCTAACTGCTACCTGTGAACCAATCTTCAAGCTGCTGAAGAAAGATTAAGTAGTACGTTGGAACGATGAATGTCAGGCCGCTTTCGAAAAGATCAAAGAGTATCTCCAAGAACCACCCATTCTTATGCCACCGGTCGAAGGGAGAACTCTAATCTTATACTTGACAGTACTTGACAGTACTTGACAACTCAATAGGGTGTGTGTTGGGGCAGCATGACGAGTCTGGCCGAAAAGAGCACGCTATTTATTACCTTAGCAAAAAGTTTACCGACTGTGAGACCCGGTACTCACTGCTCGAGAAAACTTGATGCGCTTTGGTATGGGCTGCTCGCCGGCTGAGACAGTATATGTTGACTCACACTACTCTGTTGATTTCAAAAATGGATCCAATAAAGTACATTTTCGAAAAGCCCGCCTTGTCCGGAAGAATAGTAAGATGGCAAATGATCTTGACGGAATATGACATCCAGTACACGACTCAGAAAGCAATCAAGGGAAGTGTATTGGTAGACCATTTGGCACACCAGGCAGTGGACGATTACCAATCCATGAACTTTGAATTTCCAGACGAGGATATCATGGTAGTGACTGATTGTGAAGTACCTGGACCGGATGAAGGACCTGAGGAAGGATCCCGATGGTCTATGCACTTTGACGGAGCCTCAAACACTTTGGGCAATGGTATCAGCGCTGTGATCATATCCCCTAAAGGCACTCATACTCCACTTACTGCCCGACTATGTTTCAACTGCACCAACAACATGGCAGAGTATGAGGCATGTATCATGGGTCTTCAAGCTGCAATCGACTTAAGGATCAAGTTTCTGAGTGTCTTCGGAGATTCCGCTCTCGTTATCAATCAGGTCAAAGGCGAGTGGGATACGAAACACCCAAATCTTATACCTTACAAGGAGTATGTATTGACATTGCTTCCCCACTTCGAGGAGATAACTTTTGAACACTTCCCAAGAGAGGAGAATTAGTTAGCGGACGCACTAGCTACGATGACTTCTATGTTCAAAGTCAAATGGGACAACGAGGCGCCCCAGATCATCATTTGGATGTTGGATGAACCTGCACATTGCTGCGATCTTGAGACTGAAGAGGTAACAGAAAAACCTTGGTATCATGAGGTGAAGAGGTACCTTGAAGCTCAGGAATACCCCGAAGGCGCATCTGTTAATGACAAGAAATTCCTGAGAAGGTTTGCAGAAAAGTTCTTCCTCAGCAATGGCATTATCTACAAGCAAAACCATGATTCAACCTTACTGCGTTGCGTGGATAAGACTGAAGCAGAAAGGATCATGGAAGAGCTACATGACGGTACCTTCGGAACACATTCCAGTGGACATACCATGGCAAAGAAAATCCTTCGGGCAGGATATTTGTGGTCCACAATGGAAGCCGACTGTTATCAGCATTCTCGAACCTGTCATAAATTCCAGATCTACGCTGATAAGGTGCACATTCCTCCGGTTCCTCTGAACGTCTTGACAGCACCTTGGCCTTTTGCAATGTGGGGCATTGATATGATCGACGAAATCAGACCTACTGCAACTAACGGGCACCGCTTCATCTTGGTAGTGATTGATTACTTCACAAAGTGGGTTGAAGCGGCTTCCTACGCTACGGTAACCAAGAACGTCGTGGCACAGTTCATTCGGCACAACCTGATCTGTCGATACGGTGTACCTGAAAGGATCATTACGGATAACGGTACCAATCTTAACAACAAAATGATCATTGAGCTCTGCGAGCAATTCAAGATACAGCACCACAACTCTTCTCCTTACCGACCGAAGATGAATGGGGCTGTAGAAGCAGCGGACAAGAACATCAAGAAAATTATGCAGAAAATGACAGTGACCTACAAATATTGGCACGAGATGTTGCCATTTGCTCTCCATGGGTACCGTACTTCAGCACGGACGTCAACGGGGGCAACTCCCTTTTCCTTGGTCTATGGCATGGAGGCAGTCTTGCCTATTGAAGTCCAGATACCCTCTCTCCGGATAATGAAGGATGCAGACTTGAGCGAAGATGACTGGATCCAGACTCGGCTTGATCAATTAAACCTAATTGACGAAAAGAGGCTCACTGCTATTTGTCATGGTCAGACGTACCAAAAACGGATGATCAGGGCATTTAACAAGAAGGTCAGACGACAAGAGTATTAAGTCGGAGACCTGGTAATCAAGCGCATCATTCTTCCTCAAAGTGATCCCAGGGGCAAATGGACCCCTACGTACGAAGGGCCATTTGTGGTTAAACATATCTTCTCAGGAGGAGCTATGATTCTAACCATCATGGATGGTGACGACCTTCCTCACCCCGCCAATGCAGACATAGTAAAAATATACTACGCATGATTAAGGACCCGCTAGGTTGACACACCTAGGCAAAAATAAGGGCTTCCCGGCGAACCAAAAGGGTTCGGGAAAAAATAAGGGATGAAAATGAAAAAAATCTGTACACCCGGCAAGTCGAAAACCTGAAAAGGCGGCTTGGGCAAAAATGGGTATCCCAGTGGACTGAAAACCCGAAAGGGAGGTTGTTGTACCCCAAAATTTTCCCTCCCATATTCTTCAGAGTTTGCTAAAGATCATGTTTCAAAATCTCCCAAGGGTTGCACAGTCCAATTGCCTCCTAATACAGTCAAAATTAGGGTTTTGGTTCTGGCAAAGAAATTGAAGTTTCCAAGGGTCCAAACAAGTCCCACATGCCTATAAACATTGGCAAGCATCCATATGCCAAGTTTCAAGACCCACAGCACCAAATGGCACAGTCAAAAACCCTAATTGCTTCATAGTCAACTGCAGGGGCAAAATGGTCATTTGACAGTCAAAAGTCAAAATTTTTGGTCAACATCTTATTTTGAAGCCACAAACATCATTTGATCAATTCTTGATCATGATTCTCAAAGCATGGCTCAAAAAGTCTCAAGATGCAAAAGTTTCTATTTTTGGACAGCTGAAAAAGTCAACTACAAATTGACCAGGGCATAACTTCTACATGGTTTATCATAAAAATTCCATCCAAAGCTAATTTTGAATAGAATGACATTTCCTACAACTCATCTTCACACTTCAAGTCCAAGAAATTCTCTCACAAAAAGTTATCAATTTCAACATTATAGGTCATTTTCAAAAGTCAACAAAAAGGCACTTTAAGTCAAAGACCATAACTTGAGATTGGTAAATCAAAATGACATGGGACCAAAGGCATTGGTTATAGGACTTCAAGACCTTTCCAAAATGTCCAAGAACATGATCAAAGCTTAAAAATTGAGCAAGATATGCCTTGTAGAAGTTGAGAAATTTTTGCGAATTTTGAAAAGTCAACTTTGCATAAAAAGCCTCAAAATTGCTAATGGGCCTCAATTTCTTCCATGAATCATTACCCAAAGGCTATGCACGACCCATTAAGCTAAAAGGGAGTTATTTTCTTATTTTTAATTAATTAATTGAATTTTTAATCTTATTAATTCATTTAATTAAATTTAATTATGAGAAAAATACTAAACAATGGTTTTAAATCTTTTTGTGCAGCATATTCTTCCATTTATGAACCAAATATCTCGTGTACTACCTCAAGGGAACAAAATCTTCCATAATTGGCATAATTGGCATGAAAAAAGATTGGAAAAGATTTGACAAAATCAAATATTTTGAATCATGAATGCATAGACTTTGGGCCTGGTTTTCTTGACCTAATTCCATCCTCATACATATGCAAAGCTAACCTAATGCTGAGACACAGAAAAGCTGCGCAGGAAACAAAGAACAAACTTGCAATTTTGGCCAAAAAACCTTGAAACTGTTTTCATACCTAGAAGGCGTTTCAAAGCTTCAAAAGAATTTCAACACGTTGCCAAGACATCCAGGAGGCGATCACAATCAAAACCAGCTCTCCATACCTAAAGAATTGGTAGAACGACCTCATACTTTTCATGAAATTATCCATTATCGTGTTTTGATTTTTAAACATTGTTCATGTGTTTTGTTGATTGATTCTTACTCACAATGATGTTCTGAAACTAATAGCACCATTTAATTGAACTAATGACGCCTATATCAGAATATGCCATTAACATCTTCTAGGGTTTCAAAAGCTTGGAATTAGGGCTTTACACATATGGTAAAATCAGGCCTTAAAACCCGTACCAATGGATTCGTGACATACAAACGAAACTAATCCACACCTCGCGCTCTTTTTATGCTTGCCTATATCCTATTTGCTATTTTTTCAGGTTGAGTTTAGTGGGGGTTTAAAACCCCCGCTATTTGATTATGTTACAGGCAAAAAGATGAAGAAGATGCTGATGTGTCCAGACGCGGTTGGGGTATTCAAATAATGGCACGTATTTTATTGTGTATACCACTAACGAACGCTTTTGCATATTATGTTTCTTAGTTATCCAAATAACAAACATGCGCGTTGGCTTGGTTGGTGGATGAAGTGGCATGCAGGTACTGGGACCTGGGTTCGATTCCCAGGTCCCCTTATGTATTTCATAATTTTTTCCATAACATGCTTCTGTGTAGCGCCTCTCCCAGGGTTCATCATGCAACCCCACGCCCAAGCCAGCCAAGTGTCCCTGAGGGTCAATCCAAAGGCCAGAACATGCAGCCTACCATACGCGCTAGTCAACTGATGCACACACAACCATAAAAAGTCAAAAAGGGCCTAGATTGCAGTGGGCCAAATTACTCACAATTAACCTCCTCTAGGGGCCTGATACCCCATGGTTTGTTTAATTTAATTTTTATTCATTTCTCCTTCTTATTCTTTTATTTGTTTTTTTAAATTGTTTTTTCTCTTTAAATTCCATAAAATAATTTTCACAAATATAAAATACAGAAAAATCAAAAATATGTTAATTAATTTATTCATTAAATATTTTTGTAAATAAACCTTAATAGTTAATTTAGATTAATTTAGGTTTCAATTTTAATGTTTTTTTCTTAATAAACTAAAATATGTAGAAATTAGGTTTTTTAGCATTTTTATCTTTTCTTAATAAATGATTTCTTCTTCTTATTATTATTAATTATTAATTATTTTGTAAATACCCATGTAATTAATTAACTAGTGTAAATTAGGTTAAAACTTGAATATTTTTTCTTTAACAATTAAAAAATAACTTAGAGCTAGGGTTTCATTTAACTTCTAATTTTAATTAATTTCCTTTATTTCATAAATACCAAAAACCATAAAAAAATAACTTCTTTTCTTTATTAAATAATTAGTTAATTTTTTAATTTCATTTAATTCCTCAAAAGGGTCCAACGCCCTCGAATGTCCTATCTTTATTCTTTTCGCGCGTTTATCTTATTTTTCTTCCAAATATTATGTAATTGCTCAAGCCTTGTAATAGTAATTAGGAATTTATTTACTTTCCGCATTTTATTAAAAAAACGGGTCTTTGTTAATTTGGCGATGTATAGACCCGCGCCTTGTAATAGCGTAGGATTTTACTTTCCGCACTTTAATTTCCGCACTTTTAAACTGCTAATTTGGTATGAAAGAATGTATGGCTTAAATTAAAACAAGCGTAGATCACCATGATGCATGTACAAGATAAAACATAACATGAAGATAACACAAATTCACACACCACTCTTAGGGTACGCCTCACTGTTGCCTTGCCCTCGAAACGTGGTCGTCGAGTATAGGACGTTTTAGTAAGTCCTTATGTCCATGACCCATGGCATAAGGGTAGCTTCTAAGGTGTCCTACTGTTGCTCTGGTGACCACACTGTCCCTACAAACGAATTGACCCGAACACCTCCAACGGTGGTGCTACCTACCTCTCAATGGTGGGATGGCACTACCTTAAGGACTTTTACACAGCTTAATTCCTTAGGGTAGGTAGACGACTCATGGATACTTGCTCTCTTCAAAAACAAATCAAAACTCTTTTCACACCGACACTTTTCAAAAAAGGCTTTCAAAACAATTTTTCAAACACTCTTGAGGACTGATACAAGAGTCGATCTGAAATCTTTAAACGAAACTTTTTCAAACCCACTCACAGTTGAAAAGCAAACAAACATTTTGAAAACACAAATGAGCAAGTATCTAAGAGCCCATGGATAACCATGGATAGAAAGGGTGCTAACACCTTCCCTTTCTATAAATCTACCTCCCGAACCGAGAAACTATCTCATAAGGAATTTTGTTGTGCTTTTGTCCTGTCCATGTTGGAGAAAATAAAAGACGGTGGCGACTCTTGCTTCCGCGACATTTCGCGAACCAACGTTAAACAGTCAGTTCCAGATCCACCGATCACAGAACTGGCGACTCTGCTGGGGATAAAATTTTAAAGTGAGGTGTACCTTAGGACTAAGATCACTTATGTTTTCAATTGCCTGAATTGTTTGCTTTAAATTGTGGGTTGCATCGGAGTTACATAGATCCTAACACGGATCTGGGGATACCCTGTTAGGTAGCATAAGCTGTGAGGGACCTGTCCGGCGTAGACCGACACGGGTGAAGCAGTGGCTGCGTTGGTGTGGCACCTTGGTCTGTACCGATATCCCTTGTGTCGCAACGAGGAGAATATGGGTCTTCTGAGGAGTCATTAAGCACCAACCGACCTTAGAACCTTAAATGACCCAACTTGGCCAATAGAACAGTAGCAGTATGCTACGCCCATTGAGGCTAAACTCTCGTGATGGTTCTGGCTGCAAGAAAAGATTGCGATGCTGGAGTTATGACCGATTGAGGGTAGTCAGTGATATTGGGATCCTCTAGAACCCGGTTACTTCTGATAGGACAGGTCTTATCCAACAAACTGAAAGAGGGTAATACCTAGACCCCATGCTGGACTAAACTCTAAGGGCTTATCTTGTGTGACTTGTGTGCCTTATCATGTTTGCCTTTGTAAATATTTGTGGTGTGCTTTATCATAACATCATGCCATCATAAACATTGCATGCATCCTGCATAAGGACTGACCATTTCAAAGACAAAAGGGTTTCACCTTTGCTCTGTTTTGTAGGACATCATGATGCCTATGCGAAGGAACACTATCCGGTTCAACTTTGTTCACCCACCTGAGTTGCTTGAAGAGTTGGTTAGCAGAATTCCAAATACTACTTCCTTCATCCAGAGGCATGGTTCTCTTCTCAGTCTAGTCACGGAAAAGTGGGACCAACAACTGATGAGTGTCCTGACCCAGTTTTATGACCCTCTGTACCAGTGCTTCACCTTTCAAGACTTCCAGCTGGTCCCTACCCTGGAAGAGTTCTCTGATTTGCTTGGTATCCCTATCTTGGATCAGACTCCCTACACTGGTTGGGAAAAGACTCTTAGGCTTGAGGAGATTGCTGCAGCCCTCCCTTTGACCCACAAGGAGGTAATGGACAACTGGGTGACTAGAAGCAAAGTTAAGGGTTTCTTGGCCAAGTTTCTGGTTGGTAAGGCTAACAGTTTCTGGAACGATTTGGACTTTAGGGCGTACGAAGACATTCTGTCTCTCTTAATCTATGGTCTAGTTTTGTTTCCTAATCTTGATAACTTCGTTAACGTCACTGCCATAAGGATCTTCATGTCTCGGAACCCTGTGCCCACTCTCTTGGGTGACATCCTGCAACAACTTTATGCTCGTACTGCCCGAAGACGAGGAACTCTGTGGTGTTGCATTCCTTTATTAGTGAGGTGGTTTATTTCGCACCTCCCTAAGTTCGTGCTGAAGAAAAAAGAAGGAAGAGGTTGGGCTCATAGGTTAATGTCTCTCACTGACAAGGACATCATTTGGACTCTCAGAGGTTTGGATGAAGTAGCTGTTATTGATCGTTGTGGAGAATATCCTAATGTTCCTTTGATTGGTACCCAAGGAGGAATCTCTTATAATCCATGTCTAGCTCTCCGCCAGTTTGGAAGAGCCAGAAGAGCAGGGCCTCATGAGATGTTGGTGCCTCACATCAGTTTTGAGTTTCAGGTAGATAGTGACGAGCTGCGTCGTAGGTTCATCAAGGCTTGGGAAAGAATTCACAAAGCTGACCCACAAGAGTTGGGACCAAAGACTTCTCTACCTATGGAAGCCTACTACAAATGGGTCCGCATCCGTGCTCAGAAGTTAGGTATGCCATATGAAGCTGTCAGACCCGTCATTCTGGAGTATCTTGATAAAGATGGGGTTCCTCCAACTGTCCTCCCTCCTCAGATACCTACTGATATTGAGACACTAAAGAGGTCTTGGGCGCAACTGCGAGAAGAACGGGATTCTTATCGGGAAAAGTTCAACGAGTAGGAATTGAAGATCCAGAAGCTGACAAAGCAGTTGGAGAATGAGCGAGCTCTGAATGACTACATCCGTACTGAGAAGAGGAGACCCTGGGATCAATGATGAGCTTTGAATGTTCTTTTACAGTTTTATTTCCCTTTTTAGTATTTCCATTTTTTATGTAACGCCTAAGGGCAATCTGTTGAATAATTTAAATTTCAAAGTTGAATCTAATGAAGTGTGTTCCTTTTTGTTTACAAAGTTGATTCCCGATTGTCTTTGAAAACATAAATCATACGCATTCCATTCATCATGTGCATAGCAGGTACTCTTCTTTTCAGGTTGCTTACTGTTCTTCGCTGTTTATTTCAGCATCATGAACCCTGAATCATCTACCGAGCAGTCCATCAAGGCCCTTCAGGCTCAGAATGCACAATTTCAAGAGCTGATCATGGGTTTGGCCCAAGGTCAAGAGGAGCTGAAGGCTCTGTTGGTTAAGAAGAAGAAGAAGAAGAGGACTGTTCTATTCAACACGGGCCGGAGGTTTGGTAACACACTGCAGAATGAGGAAGCTGGTTCTTCTGTAGGCAAGGGTAGTCCCCAAGGGGGAAGGGCTCCAAGTCCGGTGGTCTCTGACAACGAGACTGATTTTAATGAGGAACAGTATCCTCCAGCTGAAGACAGATACAAGCAGTTGGAAGACCGTCTGAACGCCATGGAAATTCAACAAATGCCTGGTTTAGATTTCGGAGACTTGGGTTTATCTTCTGGTGTGATCATCCCACACAAGTTCAAAGCACCATCTTTCGTAAAGTATGACGGGGCGTCCTGCCCTAAGTTACATCTCAGATCTTATGTGCGGAAGATTCAGCCGTATACTGTGGATAAGAACTTGTGGATCCACTTCTTCCAGGAGAGTCTTTCAGGGACTCATCTCGAATGGTTCTATCAGCTGGATGGAACTAAGGTTCGTAACTGGGAGGAGTTGGCTACTGCTTTTTACAAGCAGTATCAATATAATGCCGACCTCGCTCCTACACGTACCCAAATCCAGGGTATGTCGTTAGGATCGGGAGAAGGTTTTAAAGAGTATGCGCAGAAGTGGAGGGACCTGGCTGGCAGGGTGCAGCCACCATTAACAGACCGTGAGCTAGTGGATATGTTCTTGGGGACCCTATCTGGGCCGTTCTTTAATCATCTCATCGGTAATTTATCTGCAGGGTTCACAGACCTCATTCTGACTGGGGAAAGGATAGAGGCTGGTATGAAGTCAGGTAAAATTCAGAAAGGTGCGTCCTCAAGTTCTGAGAAGAAACCTTTTAAGAAGGAGGCCAGTGCTGTGTATGGGCCTAGGAGGCAAGATAAACCAGAACGCCGCCAAGCTGTCAACGCGGTGGTTATTGCTAAGCCTGCTGCCGCTTCTCGGCAACCTAACCAACCAAGGGCTGAGAGACCCAGAAGAGAATTCACTCGGCTGAGTATGACCTTGTCACAAATCTTGCCGCAATTGCTATCAACCAACTTGGTGACCGTCAGAGAGGCTCCGAAGGTTGTGAACACTGCATCTCCTAAGTATAATCCAAATGCCCGCTGTGCTTATCACTCCGATAGCCCGGGGCATTCTACTGATGATTGCTGGGCCCTAAGGAATAAGGTGCAGGACCTTATTGATGCGGAGGAAATACAATTTGAGGCGCCTGAGAGGCCAAATGTCGTGACTGCTCCTATGCCCCAGCATGGAGTAAATGCTGTTGATGAAGACTTGTATGCCATTTCTGTGGAGGATGTTGCTACTCCTTTGTTGACTGTTAAGAGGAACCTGCTGCTGGCCGGTTTATTTCTGGGTTGTGGCAAGGGTTGCCTTCTATGTGCTGTTACCTCTGCTGGTTGTCCGTTGCTGAAGTTAGGCATCCAAAGCCTGATGGACAGCAAAGAGATTCTGTTCAAGAAGACCGCCGTTCCTTTTGTTCCTGTTGAAGAAGTATCTGTCGTCACAATTTTCAACAATCCAACCAAGGCTCCCCTGAGGAAGCCAGTCAAGATCATGTCTGTTGCACCCATTATCATTACTGTTCCGGGGCCCCTCCCCTATGAATCTGACAAGGCTGTCCCATGGCACTATGGTGCAGATGTGTATGTGCTTGGAGTGAAGCAAGAGTTCAACACCGGTACCAGTATCAGTAACATCACTGGTCCAGCTAAAGTTACCCGTAGTGGCAGACTCTTCTCGCCTGACATTGCGCCACCAGTTATCCGAAGACCTCTCATAATAACACCTGCAAGTGCGCCTGTTTCCACTTCTGATCCAGTTTCTACCCCTGTTGCCGAGTCATCTAATACTCGGGGCAAAGGGATTGATGATGAGCCTTCCCGGATGGAGGCACCAAAGTCTGTGAATGTTGAAGCCTCCCAGCAAGAGATGGAGGAAATCCTTAAGATAATCAGGAAGAGTGACTTCAACGTCGTCGAGCAACTGGGGCATACCCCCTCAAAGATCTCTATGCTCTCATTACTGTTGTGCTCAGAGGCCCACGCCAAGGCCTTGATTTCATTTCTGAAGACGGCCCATGTGCCACAAGAGACCTCTGCAGATCAATTCACTGACTGTGTAGCCAATTTGACAGCTGACAATGGCTTGGGTTTCTCGGATGCTGATCTTACCGCTAAGGGAAAGAACCACGATGATGCCCTGCATGTCTCTATAGAATGCAGGGGCACCACTCTTGCTCACGTGTTGGTGGACGTCGGTTCTTCCCTGAATGTATTGCCCAAGAAGGCCTTAGACCGGTTGGATTGTGAGGGCCTGGAATTGAAGCCTAGTAACATCATTGTTAGAGCCTTCGACGATTCTAAGAGGATGGTGCATGGTGAGGTAGACATCCCGATTCGTGTGGGTTCTCAAGTATTTGACTCAACGTTCTATGTGATGGATATTCGTCCATCTTATTGCTGTTTGCTGGGTCGACCTTGGATTCACAAAGCTGGGGCAGTGACCTCCACTCTACACCAGAAGCTCAAGTACCCTGTCAGAGGGAAGATCGTTACTGTGCAGGGGGAGGAAGAATACATGGTTAGCCATTTGAATTCCTTCCGGTATATTGAGATGGACGGGGAGTTTATTGAAACCCCCTTTCAACATTTTGAAGAGGTACCTCCAACATTGGCAGCAGCAGAAGCAGTGACTGAAGAGAGTTCTCCTTTGAAGATGGCCTCCTTAAAAGACGCCCGGGCTGTAATTGAGAAAGGTGAATGTGCTAACTGGGGCAGGCTCCCTGATTTCACTCCTAAAACTGACAAGTTTGGACTGGGTTTTACTGCAGAGGCTCAGAGGGCTGTGCGCAAAGCTAGGATCGGAAGACCTCCTGTGCTCATCACCAATCCAGGAGTAAACGCTATTGGGGATGAAGACGAAGTGGAAGAATCAGAGTTCGATAGCTGGATCTACCCGACGACCGACGGTGGATTGACCAATTGGACCGCAAAAGATCACATACCTGTTACTTTTGTTACGCAGTAATGAATTCCTTTGTTTTTTATTTGTAATAAACAATGAATTGAAACTTTATGGCCCGGTGTCTTACCCGGGGTACCGTGGCTTCATTTGTGAGGGCTTATTACTTGTCATATCCATATATCATGAATAAAGACCTTGGACGTTTTTTCGCATTTCAAAACTTGTGCTCCCTTTCTTTCTTTCTTTCTTTATATATTGCAAAACAGCTATATTTACACACACTCACCTATACAGGTTTCAGTCCACTCTGGATCTCACTGGTAACGACTCTGCTACTGCCAGTTATGACTTCGAAAATCCGATCAACTTAGCCGAAGACGAAGGTGAAGATGATTGCGAAGTGCCTGGTGAGCTTGCAAGACTGTTACTCCAGGAAGAGAGGGCAATTCAACCACATGAGGAGCCAGTGGAAACGATAAATCTGGGTACTGAGACAGACCGCAAAGAAGTTAAGATTGGTGCCAATCTGGAGCTCAGCGTGAAACAACGGTTGACTCAGATGTTGCATGATTATGTGGAGATCTTTGCCTGGTCCTACGAAGACATGCCCGGGTTGGATACCGACATTGTGGTCCATCATTTGCCTACCAAGGAAGACTACCCTCCGGTTAAGCAAAAGGTCCGCCGTATGCGTCCAGAGATGTCCGAGAAGATCAAAGCTGAGGTTATGAAGCAATTCGATGCCGGTTTTCTTGCAGTAACTTCTTACCCTCAGTGGGTTGCCAACGTGGTGCCGGTACCTAAGAAAGATGGTAAGGTCAGAATGTGTGTCGATTATAGGGATTTGAATAGGGCCAGCCCTAAGGATGACTTCCCTTTGCCTCATATCGACGTTCTTGTTGACAATACTGCTCAGCACAAGGTGTTTTCCTTCATGGATGGTTTTTCAGGTTATAATCAGATCAAGATGGCTCCTGAAGATATGGAAAAGACTACCTTTGTTACTCAGTGGGGCACCTTCTGCTACAAAGTCATGCCGTTCGGGTTGAAAAATGCTGGGGCAACCTACCAACGTGCCATGGTTGCTCTATTTCATGACATGATCCACCACGAGATAGAAGTATATGTCGACGATATGATCGCAAGGTCCCAAACCGAGGAGGAACACCTTGACCATCTGCAGAAACTGTTTGACCGTTTGAAGTTATACAAGTTGAGGTTGGATCCAAATAAGTGCACATTTGGGGTAAGATCTGGAAAGTTGCTAGGCTTCGTCGTGAGCGACAAGGGTATTCAAGTGGACCCTGCCAAGGTTAAAACCATTCAAGAGATGCCAGTTCCTAAGACAGAGAAAGAGGTCAGAGGCTTTCTAGGACGTCTGAATTACATTGCCCGATTCATCTCGCACCTAACTGCTACTTGTGAACCAATCTTCAAGCTGCTGAAGAAAGATCAGGTAGTACGTTGGAATGATGAATGTCAGGCCGCTTTTGATAGATTCAAAGAGTATCTCCAAGAACCACCCATCCTTATGCCACCGGTTGAAGGGAGACCTCTGATATTATACCTGACAGTACTTGACAACTCAATGGGGTGTGTGCTGGGGCAGCATGACGAGTCTGGCCGAAAAGAGCACGCCATTTATTACCTTAGCAAAAAGTTTACCGACTGTGAGACCCGATACTCACTGCTCGAGAAAACTTGCTGCGCTTTGGTATGGGCTGCTCGCCGGCTGAGACAGTATATGCTGACTCACACTACCTTGTTGATTTCAAAGATAGATCCAATAAAGTACATATTCGAAAAGCCTGCTCTGTCTGGGAGAATAGCAAGATGGCAAATGATCTTGACAGAATACGACATCCAGTACACGACTCATAAAGCTATCAAAGGAAGTGTATTGGCAGACCACTTGGCACACCAGGCAGTAGACAACTATCAGTCAATGAACTTTGAGTTTCTAGACGAGAGCATCATGATTGTGACTGATTGTGAAGTACCTGGACCGGATGAAGGACCTGAGGAAGGATCCTGATGGTCTATGCACTTTGATGGAGCCTCCAACGCTTTGGGTAACGGTATCAGCGCTGTGATCATATCCCCCAAAGGCACTCATACTCCACTTACTGCCTAGCTACGTTTCAACTGCACCAACAACATGGCGGAGTATGAGGCATGCATCATGGGTCTTCAAGCTGCGATTGACTTAAGGATCAAGTTTCTGAGTGTCTTCGGAGATTCCGCTCTCGTGATCAATCAGATCAAAGGCGAGTGGGATACGAAACATCCGAACCTTATTCCTTACAGAGAATGTGTGTTGACATTGATCCCCCATTTCAAAGAGATAACTTTTGAACACTTTCCAAGAGAGGAGAATCAGTTGGAGGACGCGTTAGCTACGATGTCTTCCATGTTCAAAGTCAAATGGGACAATGAGGCTCCCCGGATCATCATCTGGAAATTGGACGAACCGGCATACTGTTGTGATCTTGAGGCTGAAACAGTGACTGAAAAACCCTGGTACTATGAGGTAAAGAGGTACTTGGAAGCTCAAGAGTATCCGGAAGGTGCATCTGTCAACGATAAGAAGTTTCTGAGAAGGTTCGCAGCAAAGTTCTTCCTCAGCAACGACATTCTATACAAGCGAAACCATGATTCGACCTTATTACGTTGTGTGGATAAAGCTGAAGCAGAAAGGATCATGGCAGAGATACATGAAGGTACCTTCGGAACACATTCCAGTGGACATACCATGGCAAAGAAGATCCTTCGGGCAGGATATTTCTGGTCCACAATGGAAGCCGACTGCTACCAACATTCTCGGACATGTCATAAGTGCCAGATATATGCTGATAAGGTGCACGTCCCTCCAGTTCCTCTGAATGTCCTGACTGCACCTTGGCCTTTTGCAATGTGGGGAATTGATATGATTGGCGAGATTAAACCTACGGCATCCAACGGGCATCGCTTCATTCTGGTGGCGATTGATTACTTTACAAAGTGGGTTGAAGCAGCTTCCTACGCTACCGTAACCAAGAACGTTGTGGCACGGTTCATTCGGCACAACCTGATCTGTCGGTACGGCATCCCTGAAAGAATCATTACAGACAACGGTACCAATCTTAATAACAAAATGATCACTGAGCTCTGCGAGCAATTCAAGATACAGCACCACAACTCTTCTCCTTACCGGCCGAAGATGAATGGTGCTGTAGAAGCAGCGAATAAGAATATCAAGAAAATTGTGCAGAAGATGACAGTGACCTATAAAGATTGGCACGAGATGTTACCGTTCGCTCTTCATGGGTACCGTACCTCAGCAAGGACGTCAACTGGGGCAACTCCTTTTTCCTTGGTCTACGGCATGGAGGCAGTCTTACCGATCGAAGTGCAAATACCCTCTCTCCGGATAATGAAGAATGCAGATCTGAGCGAAGATGACTGGATCCAAACTCGACTTGATCAGTTAAACCTGATTGACGAGAAGAGACTTACTGCTATATGTCATGGTCAAACGTATCAAAAACGGATGATCAGGGCATTTAACAAAAAGGTCAGACCACAAGAATATCAAGTTGGGGATCTGGTAATCAAACGCATCATCCTTCCTCAGAGTGATCCCAGGGGAAAATGGACCCCTACGTACGAAGGGCCATTTGTGGTTAAACATGTGTTCTCAGGAGGAGCCATGATCCTAACCACCATGGATGGTGACGACCTTCCTCACCCCGCCAATGCAGACATAGCAAAAAGATACTACGCATGATAAAAGACCCGCTAGGTTGACATACCTAGGCAAAAATTAGGGCTTCCCGGTGAACCAAAAGGGTTCGGGCAAAATGAGGGATGAAATAAAAAAAATTTGTACACCCGACAAGTCAAAAACCTGAAAAGGCGGCTTGGGCAAAAATGGGTATCCCGGTGGACTGAAAACCTGAAAGGGCGGTCCAGGCAAAAGTTAGGGATTAAAGCGTAATACTATGTCTCATTGGATCACCTTGCATCCAGAATCCGGTATCAACTATCATGTTCAAACGGCATCGATCAATCAGCTTCATCGTCAACTGAGCAGCAAAGTGATGAGACACTCGAAGATATAAAGGCGATAGCAGGGTTGGAACCCAGTGGGATTATTCTTTTCACATAGCTGTTTAGTTTTCCCTTTGTACAAATTGTATAAACTCTTTTGTTCGGCGGCGTTCTCTTACTAGGACGTCAGCCTCTTGTACATAAACGCCTATTTACAGGCAAATTCAAAAATCAATACAAATTCACTTTTCAGATCAATTGCCAATTGTTTTTCCTTTTTCTGTTTTGTTTTATGAAGAACGTCCAAGGTTCAATTTGTGATATATGCATTTGACAATAATTGCTAACTCATAAATATTTGCATACGAAACAAAGGATTAATTACAGGTAACATTAGAAACAGGGGCAATAATGAGTCGTCTAAGCGATCTAATTGATCTGTCCACCAAGGTACCAAGGTAGGTTCAGCTGAAGAACATAACCAAGATATCCTAAGTCCCCAGAGAGTGAGCCAGCAAGTCAATGCACTCTCCCCAAGCAGAGTTATACTGTCAACCTCAAGGAAGTTGGGTATTCCCAGCAGATCTCAACATTCCTCAGCGAATTATGCAAACATTCTTAACAAACATCCCCGACAATCTTGACCTAAGATTGTTCCCCGGTGGTATACCAGACATTCAGCGGAGCCACTTCCCCAATATATCTCAAAAATTTCCCCAGGAGAGTCCAGTCTGAAAATTTCCCCAGGAAAGCTGAATCATCTCCCAAGCAGGAAGCTTATCCCCAGTAGATTCTGGAAGCTTCCCCCCTACAGAGCACAAACGCGTCTCCCGGCTTTATTCAAAGGTTATTTCCCCACCAGGATATAACTGGGTTATCCTCAGCCAAAAGCCACGGAAAGATCGTCCTCGGCGAAGTCTTCTTATCCCCAGCGGAGTCTATTAAAACTTCCAACATAACAACGGTATCCCCAGCAAAGTTATCATCAACATCTCAACAGAGTACCTCTCTTCCCACAGAGTATTGTTCCCCAGCAAGGTCGCTAGAGTAATTTCCCCCCCCACAGAGTAATCTCCAAGTTTATTCCCCAACAGAGTTATCTTCTCCGACTGGTATTCTTGCAATCATCATCCCCAACGGAAACAACGAAGCTCTATTCCACATCAGCCCAGGATTTAACGTCCCGACACCCGTCAAGGATTTACTTTCCTAGACGAAAATACATTCATGAACATCGCATCTTCATACATTATAGCATGCATATACGCACCATGAACATACAGTCTCATTCATTCTGAACACATCATGCATGTCATACAACATGACATCGCATACAACTAACGTCTTGTCTTTTCAGGACAAAGGTTAATACAAAGATGATTACTATCAAAGGTTGCAACTAAAGATCCGATTCGTGTATCTTGCCAGGGTGTATCTGTTGACGACCAACATTACCAGACCCGATTCCTGTATCTTGCCAGGGTGCGTCTGAAGAGTTTGAGGATCCGATTCCTGTATCTGGCCAGGGTGTATCTGTTGACGACTAACATTACCAGACCCGATTCCTGTATCTTACCAGGGTGCGTCTGAAGAGTTTGAGGATCCGATTCTTGTATCTTGCCAGAGTGTATCTGTTGACGACTAACATTACCAGACCCGATTCCTATATCTTGCCAGGGTGCGTCTGAAGGGTTCGAAGATCCGATTCCTGTATCTTGCCAGGGTGTATCTGTTGACGACCAACATTACCAGACTCGATTCCTGTATCTCGCCAGGGCACGTCTGAAGGGTTCGAATATCTGATTCCTGTATCTTGCCAGGGTGTATCTGTTGACGACCAACATTACCAGACTCGATTCCTGTATCTTGCCAGGGCACGTCTGAAGGGTTCGAAGATCCGATTCCTGTATCTTGCCAGGGTGTATCTGTTGACGACCAACATTACCAGACTCGATTCCTGTATCTTGCCAGGGCACGTCTGAAGAGTTCGAAGATCCGATTCCTGTATCTTGCCAGGGTGTATCTGTTGACGACTATATTCTCCGGACTCGATTCCTGTATCTCGCCAGGGCACGTATGAAGAGTTTAAAGATTCGATTCCTGTAACTAGCCAGTGCACATCTACATAAAGAGTTTGAAGATTAACTCCTGTAACAGGCCAGGTAATTATTTTCTTTTCTCTGGTACGCAAATTCTCGCTAAGGAATCTCTTACGCGATCGACAACCTCCCGATGGCATCTATAAGCCCATCCTCCTATCCATCAATCTCCAAATGGCATCTGTAAGCCCATTCCCACCATCTCACTGCTAACATTCTAACATGTGAGCGCAAATTTCTGGGCACTCTAGTGTTCAATCATCTTCCACCTTCAGATTACGAAAGCCACGCCAGCCAATCTACATCCTCAGGTCTAAGAAAATTGAACAGGGGCAACTGTTGTACCCCAAAATTTTCCCTCCCATATTCTTCAGAGTTTGCTAAAGATCATGCTTCAAAATCTCCCAAGGGTTGCACAGTCCAATTGCCTCATAATACAGTCAAAATTAGGGTTTTGGTTCTGGCAAAGAAATTGAAGTTTCCAAGGGTCCAAACAAGTCCCACATGCCTATAAACATTGGCAAGCGTCCATATGCCAAGTTTCAAGACCCACAACACCAAATGGCACAGTCAAAAACCCTAATTGCTTCACAGTCAACTGCAGGGGCAAAATGGTCATTTGACAGTCAAAAGTCAAAATTTTTGGTCAACATCTTATTTTGAAGCCACAAACATCATTTGATCAATTCTTGATCATGATTCTCAAAGCATGGCTCAAAAAGTCTCAAGATGCAAAAGTTTCTATTTTTGGACAGTTGAAAAAGTCAACTGCAAATTGACCAGGGCATAACTTCTACATGGTTTATCAGAAAAATTCCATCCAAATCTCATTTTTAAGAGAATGACATTTCCTACAACTCATCTTCACACTTCAAGTCCAAGAAATGCTCTCACAAAAAGTTATCAATTTCAACATTATAGGTCATTTTCAAAAGTCAACAAAAAGGCACTTTAAGTCAAAGACCATAACTTGATATTGTTAAATAAAAATGATATGGGACCAAAGGCATTGGTTAGAGGACTTCAAGACCTTTCCAAAATGTCAAAGAACATGATTAAAGCTTAAAAATTGAGCAAGATATGCCTTGTAGAAGTTGGGAAATGTTTGGGAATTTTGAAAAGTCAACTTTGCATAAAAAGCCTCAAAATTGCTAATGGGCCTCAATTTCTTCCATGAATCATTACCCAAAGGCTATGCACGACCCATTAAGCTAAAAGGGAGTTATTTTCTTATTTTTAATTAATTAATTGAATTTTTAATCTTATTAATTCATTTAATTAAATTTAATTATGAGAAAAATACTAAACAATGGTTTTAAATCTTTTTGTGCAGCATATTCTTCCATTTATGAACCAAATATCTCGTGTACTACCTCAAGGGAACAAAATCTTCCATAATTGGCATAATTGGCATGAAAAAAGATTGGAAAAGATTTGACAAAATCAAATATTTTGAATCATGAATGCATAGACTTTGGGCCTGGTTTTCTTGACCTAATTCCATCCTCATACATATGCAAAGCTAACCTAATGCTGAGACACAGAAAAGCTGCGCAGGAAACAAAGAACAAACTTGCAATTTTGGCCAAAAAACCTTGAAACTGTTTTCATACCTAGAAGGCGTTTCAAAGCTTCAAAAGCATTTCAACACGTTGCCAAGACATCCAGGAGGCGATCACAATCAAAACCAGCTCTCCATACCTAAAGAATTGGTAGAACGACCTCATACTTTTCATGAAATTATCCATTATCGTGTTTTGATTTTTAAACATTGTTCATGTGTTTTGTTGATTGATTCTTACTCACAATGATGTTCTGAAACTAATAGCACCATTTAATTGAACTAATGACTCCTATATCAGAATATGCCATAACATCTTCTAGGGTTTCAAAAGCTTGGAATTAGGGCTTTACACATATGGTAAAATCAGGCCTTGAAACCTGTACCAATGGATTCGTGACATCCAAACGAAACTAATCCACACCTCGCGCTATTTTTATGCTTGCCTATATCCTATTCGCTATTTTTTCAGGTTGAGTTTAGTGGGGGTTTAAAACCCCCGCTATTTGATTATGTTACAGGCAAAAAGATGAAGAAGATGCTGATGTGTCCAGACGCGGTTGGGGTATTCAAATAATGGCGCATATTTTATTGTGTATACCAATAACGAACGCTTTTGCATATTATGTTTCTTAGTTATCCAAATAACAAACATGCGCGTTGGCTTGGTTGGTGGATGAAGTGGCATGCAGGTACTGGGACCTGGGTTCGATTCCCAGGTCCCCTTATGTATTTCATAATTTTTTCCATAACATGCTTCTGTGTAGCGCCTCTCCCAGGGTTCATCATGCAACCCCACGTCCAAGCCAGCCAAGTGTCCCTGAGGGTCAATCCAAAGGCCAGAACATGCAGCCTACCATACGCGCTAGTCAACTGATGCACACGCAACCACAAAAAGTCAAAAAGGGCCTGGATTGCAGTGGGCCAAATTACTCACAATTAACCTCCTCTAGGGGCCTGATACCCCATGGTTTGTTCAATTTATTTTTTATTCATTTCTCCTTCTTATTCTTTTATTTGTTTTTTTTAATTGTTTTTTCTCTTTAAATTCCATAAAATAATTTTCACAAATATAAAATACAGAAAAATCAAAAATATGTTAATTAATTTATTCATTAAATATTTTTGTAAATAAACCTTAATAGTTAATTTAGATTAATTTAGGTTTCAATTTTAATGTTTTTTTCTTAATAAACTAAAATATGTAGAAATTAGGTTTTTTAGCATTTTTATCTTTTCTTAATAAATGATTTCTTCTTCTTATTATTATTAATTATTAATTATTTTGTAAATACCCATGTAATTAATTAACTAGTGTAAATTAGGTTAAAACTTGAATATTTTTTCTTTAACAATTACAAAATAACTTAGAGCTAGGGTTTCATTTAACTTCTAATTTTAATTAATTTCCTTTATTTCATAAATACCAAAAACCATAAAAAAATAACTTCTTTTCTTTATTAAATAATTAGTTAATTTTTTAATTTCATTTAATTCCTCAAAAGGGTCCAACGCCCTCGAATGTCCTATCTTTATTCTTTTCGCGCGTTTATCTTATTTTTCTTCCAAATATTATGTAATTGCTCAAGCCTTGTAATAGTAATTAGGAATTTATTTACTTTCCGCATTTTATTAAAAAAACGGGTCTTTGTTAATTTGGCGATGTATAGACCCGCGCCTTGTAATAGCGTAGGATTTTACTTTCCGCACTTTAATTTCCGCACTTTTAAACTGCTAATTTGGTATGAAAGAATGTATGGCTTAAATTAAAACAAGCGTAGATCACCATGATGCATGTACAAGATAAAACATAACATGAAGATAACACACAAATTCACACACCACTCTTAGGGTACGCCTCACTGTTTCCTTGCCCTCGAAACGTGGTCGTCGAGTATAGGACGTTTTAGTAAGTCCTTATGTCCATGACCCATGGCATAATGGTAGCTTCTAAGGTGTCCTACTGTTGCTCTGGTGACCACACTGTCCCTACAAACGAATTGACCCGAACACCTCCAACGGTGGTGCTACCTACCTCTCAATGGTGGGATGGCACTACCTTAAGGACTTTTACACAGCTTAATTCCTTAGGGTAGGTAGACGACTCATGGATACTTGCTCTCTTCAAAAACAAATCAAAACGCTTTTCACACCGACACTTTTCAAAAAAGGCTTTCAAAACAATTTTTCAAACACTCTTGAGGACTGATACAAGAGTCGATCTGAAATCTTTAAACGAAACTTTTTCAAACCCACTCACAGTTGAAAAGCAAACAAACATTTTGAAAACACAAATGAGCAAGTATCTAAGAGCCCATGGATAACCATGGATAGAAAGGGTGCTAACACCTTCCCTTTCTATAAATCTACCTCCCGAACCGAGAAACTATCTCATAAGGAATTTTGCTGTGCTTTTGTCCTGTCCATGTTGGAGAAAATAAAAGACGGTGGCGACTCTTGCTTCCGCGACATTTTGCGAACCAGCGTTAAACAGCCAGTTCCAGATCCACCGATCACAGCGGTCCAGGCAAAAATTAGGGATAAAGCGTAATACTATGTCTCATTAGATCACCTCGCATCCAGAATTCAGCATCAACTATCAGGCTCAGATGACTCCAATCAATCAGCTTCATCTTCAACTAAACAGCAAAGTGATGAGACGCTTGAAGACATAAAGGCGATAGCAGAGTTGGAACCCAGTGGGATTATTTTTCATATAGCTGTTTTATTTCCTTTTCAAAATTGTATAAACTCTATGTTGCTCGGCGACGTTCTCTTACTAGGACGTCAGCCTCTTGTACATAAAACGCCTATTCACAGGCAAATTTCAAAATCAATACAAATTCAATTTTTCAGACAAATTATCCATTGTTTTTCCTTTTTCTATTTTGTTTTGCGAAGAACGTCCAATGTTCGTTTTTGATATATGCATTTTACATTAATTGCTAATCATGAATAGTTGCATGTGAAACAAAGGACTGATTACAGGTGACATCAGAAACAGGGGCAATTTAGAATTGTCTAAGCGATCTAGTTTCTCTGTCCACCAAGGTACCAAGTTAAGTTCGGCTGAAGAATGCAACCAAGTTACTTCGAATCCCCACAGAGTAAGACGGGATTCAGCAATGCTCTCCTCAGGAAGAGTTGGTCTCCCGTCAGCCCCAAATAGGCACAATATTCCCCTAGTAAGTCAGCAGTACTCTCCCCAAGCCGAGGTAGTCTACTGTCAGCCTTAAGGAAGTTAGATATTCCCAGAAGATCTCAATATTCCCCAGCAGAGTATAGACATTCCTCAACAAGCATCCCCGACAGTCTTAATATAAGATTGTTCCCCGGCGGAATACAAGACACCCCAGTGGAGCCATTCCCCCAGTACAGCCTGAAAAGTTTCCCCAGGAAAGTTGAATCATCCTTCCCAGTAGATTCTGGAAGCTTATCCCCAGTAGATTCTAGAAGCTTATCCCCAGTAGATTCTGGAAGCTTATCCCCAGTAGATTCTGGAAGCTTATCACCTGCAGAGTACGAACGCATCTCCCGGTTTCATTCAAAGGTTATTTCCCCACCAGGGTATAACTGGGTTATCCTCAGCTAATTGCCACGGAAAATTCGTCCTCGACGAAGTTCTTCCTATCCCCAACGGAGTTCATCAAATTACCCAACATAACTTATCAGTGGGATCCCCAGCGGAGCCCTCATCAAAACCTCAGCGAAGTACCTCTTCCCACAGAGTAATTCCCTGCAAAGTAATCTCTCCAACAAGTTTATTCCCCAACAGAGTCATCTTCTCCTACCGGTTTATTCTTGCAACCATCACCCCAACGGAAACGAAGAATTCTACTCTTCAACATCAGCCTAGGATTCCATAAGTTCCCGGCACTCGTCAAGGATTTATTTTCCTAAGACGAAAATACATTCATAGACATTTCACATTTCATACATCCTGCTTACATACATGATAAAGTGCATACAACACTATCTCATTTTGAGCATCATGACATCATGCATTTCATACATCATGACATTACATACAACTAATGTCTTGCCTTTTCAAGAAAAGGTCAATCTAGAGATGATTACTGTCAACTATCACAATTCCAGATTCGATTCCTATATCTAGCCAGGGCACATCTGTGAGTGATTGATTGTAGATTCGATACCTGTATCTAGCCAGGGCATATCTGCATGAAGAGTTTGAAGATCAACCCCTGTAACAGGCCAGGAAATTATCTTTCATTCTCAGGTCAGAGGTTTACACCTGTATCCAGCCAGGAAAGCTATCTCTACCAACCTTTTGCAAATTCCAGATTCGATACCTGTATCCAGCCAGGGCACATCTGTAGACGACCAATTCCAGATTCGATTCCTGTATCTAGCTAGGGCATATCTATGAGTATTTGATTGTGGATTCGACACCTGTATCTAGCCAGGGCATATCTGCATAAACAATTTAGAGATTCGATACCTGTATCCAGCCAGGGCACGTCTGTAAACAACCTTTTGAAGTTCCAGATTCGATTCCTGTATCTAGCCAGGGCACATCTGTGAGCAACTAATTGTGGGTTCGACTCCTGTATCTAGCCAGGGCATATCTGCATGAAGAGTTTGAATATCAACACCTGTAACAAGCCAGGAAACATCTTCCTTTCTCAAAGTATGCAAGTTCTCGCTAAGGAATCTCTTACGCGATCAACACTTCTAAATGGCATCTATAAGTCCATTCCCGACAAGGTTCTGTCACACCTCCAGATGGCATCTATAAGCCCATCCCCCTATCCACCATCTCTCCAAATGGCATCTATAAGCCCATTCCCGACATCACATTGCTGATCCTCCAGCATGCGAGTGCAAATTTCAGGGCACTCTAGTGTCCAATCTCCTTTTACCCTCGAGTCGCGAAAGGCAAACTTGCCAATCTAACTCTTCAGGTTCAAGAATATTGAACAGGGGCAACTGTTGTACCCCAAAATTTTCCCTCCCATTTCATCACTATTTTCTCACCACAAGACCCTTAGAGCTCAAGATCAAGTCAGGGTTTGCTCTGCTCAAGACTCCTCCTTGCACTGTTGACCCAAATTAGGGTTTGAGTTTGCACAAAGATGCTTTGACCTAAAATGCCCAAAATGACTTTCATGCTTCATGTTGGACTCACAAGTTTATCCATACCAAGTTTCAAGCTTTGATTCCAATCTTTGCCCAGTCAATTGGACAGTTGACCTAGAAATCAGCTGTATTGGGAAAAAAGTCAACTATGGTCAATTGACAGCCAAACCTCTTGATTTTTGACCCACATCAACATTATTAACTCATATGGACCATTTTATCAAGTTTGGATCACAATTCCACAAGAAATTTGATCAGATCACCAAAAGGGCAAAATGGTCATTTTTAGGGTTTTGACTGCACAAAGGCAATTTTTGACTGTTTGACCTAACCAATGACAAACCAAGCTCACATATGGACTCAAGGACTCAATGGCATTGTCTTGACATGTTCAACAAGTTCAAAAGATCCGAAATGCACAAGATTGACAGATGAATTTTCCAGTCAACTGAGCCAAATTTGACTGTATACTGAAAAGTCAAACTTTGACTTTTTGGTCAAAATCAAGTGTCAAGATTCATTTTTCATCAAGACATGTCAAATTATGAAACTTGTTCATCAAGAAATCAAAAATCACAAATTAGGGTTTGAAATGAAGAAATTTCATAACTTAGAATTTTTCTAAGTTATGAAAATTCCTAATTTTTTCCTAACTTTGTCCCATTTTTTCATCAAGATATATTTGAATTCAAACAAAACTCAAAACATGAAAGTTATAGTCCACTGCAAAATCTACAACTTTTATTCACAAAGTTTCCTCAAAAGAAGCTTGTATCTCAAGTTATGATTTTTGGAACAAGGGTGCAAAACATTCTTAACTTAGAAAATTTTTGACCTATTCTAGGCAGGATTTTTGCCTAACTTCATGGCCACTTTTCACATGCTTCCACTTGGAATTTAAATTTGCATTACAAAGATGGATTTTAGTACACATTCCAAGATTTCCAAAATGTCCAAGAACTTCTCAAACACCCTTGTGGTTAGGGAGAATCGAATTTGTCAATATGGGCAAAAGTCACTTTGATTCATGGCCAAAGGCATGTTCATAACTTGTGCATTTTCAAACTCAGCATGTGCAAGCTACATTACAGGCCTCTAATCTCATTTACACTCAAAAATTAAATTCTAAACCATTGTGCCAAGATATTATTCTATGCATTTGGTCATTACATGAAGGATTAGTCCATAATTAGAAAAAGCAAGTTATCCATTCTTGTAAAGTTACACTTTATGTCAAGTTTACAATCCAAGAAGTACAGGCCATATCTTTGGACACAAGATTCATGGACATATCCCACTGATCAAGACTCAAGGGTGCAGCATAGTTTAGGGCTTGGGACAGGCTTGTATAGGAACTCACATTTCCTTGCTTCACATAGAAGAACCTTTGCATATTGAACAACAACTGACATTTCTGTCAACACAAGCCTAAGCAAACATTGTGAACATTTTCCAAACATCAAGCATGACCTAAAACACGAGCCAACCACTTCCAATACCTCCTCAAACACAGAAACACCATCCTCTTGCAAAAACAGGGCACCTGCTGCAGATTGAGGTCCACAACTCAATCCATTCGTGCGCCTTGGCCAAAACCAGTTCAAACACACTCCCTACCACCCATACAAACTATCCCAAGCATTGGACACGAACTGTAACATCCCTAACATCATTTTCCATTTTCAGTTTTCAACTTTGCAGGTGAACTTCTGTAGCTTGATATAGCAAGATTCAAAGCACACCAAGCATTGGAATAGCATCCCTGGACTTCAAGCAAGCTGTACAAGTCCTCACATTGCCTTGAAAGTACCTCCATTTTCATACACGATTCAAGCTGAACAAGTAAGTTTTTGAACTTCTATCTCTCTATCCAGGCATAGTTAGGAATAAGTTTGTGAAGAAAGCATGTTCTAATCATAGCCCTGAAGCCATCCATATAGTTACTTTTCATTTATATTGTGTGTGTTAAGAGAATTTTGAAACTGAATATCTGAAAAAAGCTAGGTCAGGAATTGGGGGAGAAGAAATTCTCTCTCATTTCTAAGAGTTAGATCAAGTTCTTGGTATGTATGGATTCGTGATTTGATGCTTGACATTTTTTGTGTTATAAGTTTGTGTTAAAAATCAAAGAATCAGGATGTTTGAATCAAGCAAGAAGCGCGCGTCTTTTAGAACAGGCATGGCTGGAGGTTGAAGAAGCATGTCCTTTGGGCTGGGCCTGAGATATTTTTCTTTTTTGCACCACTTTATTCCACATACACCCCCTTGGTCCATTGTGTTATTTTTTAATCATTTTTGACTTTTTCTTTTTTATTCTGACTTGTTATTTTTTTTTGTCAAAATATAAAAAATATTAAAAACATTTTTCTAACCATTTTTACATTTTATTTGGATTTTTATTGGTTTTATTTGAGTTTATATATATAAATAACATATATATCCTTTTATTTAAAATACTAAAAAATACAAAATACATTTTATCTTCTGATTTTATTTTATTTTATCCCTTGAAAACATTTCCTAAAAAAATATACTTTTCTTTTTGTAAATAATAAATATTTTATTTTTTGTACATATTTAATATATTTAGTAAATAATATAAATACTTATATATTTATTAGAATATTTAGGATAAAAACATGAAAATAATACATTTTTTATTTTTGTTAGTATTTAACTTGAAAAATCACTTTTTTACAATATACTTCCTTTTTATTTATTTTTTGTACATAATTAATAAATATTTCATATATTAAATAATAAATACTTCTTACTTAGAAAATTAGGGTTTTGCCCTAAAATGTAAAAATATCCAAAATTATTCATTTTTATTTTTGTTTATTTGTCACATAAAAAAATACCTTTTTACATACATATGAAAATCATTTTTGCATCTTGCATATTTATTTTATTTTATTTAAATATTGTGCAATTAAGTAATTTGAATATTCAATTTGGATGTAATAGCTTAGGTTTTAATTTCTTGCTAAATATCCCCCATTTGAACATTTGTACCCCCCATCCCATAATTGTGTTGTAATAATTTAGGACTTTTATTTTTCGCATTTAAAAGCTTTCTAAATATGCCATGATAGACTTAGGGTTTGTATGCAAAAAAATCAAACAACAAATAGCTTGACTAAACAAAAGATAAAAAGTATGAAAATGGACAACACCAATCACACTTGCATCCCCTTAGGGTTACTCCACTTGTTGCCTTCAATAATGGGCCATGTTGCATGTTAGGTGTCTTTGGAAAAACAAAACAATATCAAATGATCATAGTCCCTCGATGACGCTTTCGAAAGTTGCCTAAAAATGATCAAGTCCCTTAAAGGAAAAATTGCCCAAAGACACTTGGCACCATTGCAATCATGGTTTAAACGATGACCCGCGCCCGTCCCGTTAACATCCTAACACAATATTGTCCACCAAATACAATGGTGGAACAAAATTGTTAAAATGGTCAAAACATAGGAAAAATCTTTGAGAAATTTAGGGTAGATAGCTCTTGGTTACTTGCCAATTTGCAAAACAAAAACACTTGCCTATTTTTCAAAACCACACATCACAACACACTTTCAAAACAACTTTCAAAGACATTGAAAACTTTTCAAAAGACATACACCTTTGTATACATCCAAACATGGGTCATTACAAAGGTTGCCACCATATTGGCCTCTTTTCAAAACATTTTCAAAACCCACACACAAAGCACCATTTCAAACAATTGAAAATCAAGGCAAGTTGATCTAAGCAAGTAACTAAGAGCCCATGGATAACCATGGATAGAAAGGGTGCTAATACCTTCCCTTTCTATAATCTACTCCCCGAACCCAAGAAAACATCTCAAAGGTTTTTGCTGTGCTTTTTAACCTTTCCTTAGGATAAAATAAAAAGTCGGTGGCGACTCTTGCTCAACCGAAACATTTGCGAAAACAAACGCAAAACCTCAAGTCAGTTCTCCCACCGTATCACACCTAAGCACGTTCGTGGAGTTAATGCTATTGATACCGACTTGTTTGTGACCTTGGTGGATGAAGTTTCTACTCCTCTCATGACTGTGAAGAAGAATTTGTTGTTGGCCATTTTATTTCTGGGTTGTGGTAAAGGCTGCCACATGTGTTCGTTTCTACCTTCTGGTTGCCGTTTGCCGAAGTTAGGTATTCAACGCCTGATGGACAACAAAGAAATTTTGTTCGAGAAAACTTTGGTTCCCGTTGTCCCATCTGAAGACATTTCCATTATAACAATTTCCGCCAATACTTCCAAGGTCTCCCCGAGAAGACCTGTTAGGATTACATCTACTCCAAGAATTGCTTCGCTGATAATCACTGTTCCTGGTCCTGTCCCGTATGTCTCGGGCAAAGCTGTCCCCTGGCATTATGGTGCCGATGTGTACTATCATGGCATCAAACAAGATTTGAAAGATGAAAAGGCTGATCCTGATATTGGTAACATTGTCGGAACCAACAAAGTTACCCGAAGTGGAAGGGTCTTCTCTCCCGAGATTTCCCCTAAGACTGTCAACAAGCCTATTGTCATTCCATCTGCTGTTCCTGCTGGTATATCAACTACTGCTCATGTTCTTACTCCAGTTATTACCCTTGTCGACGAATCGTCTGATACCCGCGACAAAGAGGTTATAGGCGAGCCTTCCCGGACGGAGGCACCTAGAAAAATTGTTGTGGAAGCCTCTAAGAAAGAGATAGAGGAAATACTGAAAATAGTTAAGAAGAGCGACTACAATGTGGTCGAGCAGCTGAGGCAGACCCCATCAAAGATATCCATGTTATCTTTGCTGTTGTGTTCCGAAGCCCATGCGAAGGCTTTGATTGCATTTCTCAAGACTACGCATGTGCCGCATGAAACTTCAGCTGATCAGTTTAAAGATTGGGTGGCCAGCCTGACTGCTGATAATGGGATGGGTTTTTTAGACGCGAACTTGACACCAAAGGGAAGGAAGCATAATGATGCTCTGCATGTCTCCATTGAATGCAGGGGCACCACTATGGCTCATATGCTGGTCGATACTGGGTCTTCGCTGAATGTCTTGCCTAAGAAGGCGTTGGACCAGTTGGATTACGAAGGTTTGACTCTAAAGCCTAGTAACATTGTGGTAAGGGCTTTTGACGGGTAGAAGAGAATGGTGCACGGGGAGGTGGACATCCCTGTCAAAGTAGGTTCTTAGACTTTTGGGTCCACCTTCTATGTAATGGACATCAGGATGTCGTATTATTGTTTTCTGGGTCGTCCTTGGATCCACGAGGCTAGGGCAGTTACTTCCATACTCCACCAAATGCTGAAGTATCCGGTAAAAGGGAAGATTGTCACAGTGCAGGGTGAAGAGGAGTATATGGTGAGCCATATCAATTCCTTCCGCTACGTAGAGATGGACGGGGAATTCATAGAAACTCCTTGTCAGAATTTTGAAGAGGTCCCTCAGATCTTGGCATCAACTGAAACTACTACCAGCAGCAAACCTCCTCTGAAGATGGCTTCCCTCAAGGACGCCAGGGTCGTGGTTGAAGAAGGTGGGTGTGCCAATTGGGATCAGCTCCCTGATTTCACTCACAAAACTGACAAATTTGGTTTAGGCTTTACTACAGGGGCTCAAAGGGCTGTTCGACGCGCTCGGGATGGAAGACCTCCCCTGCACATCAACAATCGTGGGGTTAATGACATTGAAGACAACAATAAGGACTCAGACATTGATAGCTGGATCTACCCAACTACCAACGGTGGACCGAGTAACTGGACGGCTAGGGACTTTATACCAGTTTCTTTTATTCCGTAGTAATTGACTTACTTTTTTGAGATTTGTAATGAACAATTTAAAACTTTACGACCTTGTGCCTTGCCCGAGGCACATTGGTTTTGTTTGTGAGGACTGTTATTTGTCATTTCATATATCATTAATAAAGCATTAGACGTTTCTTGCATAGAAATTTTGCACTCTCTATTTTTCTTTTCTGTTTTCACTTTATCGAAATAGCTATTCTCTTACACTCACTCACATATCATAATGCAGATCCATATCCACTCTGGATCCCATTGATAACAACTCTGCTATTTCCAGTTATGACTTCAAAAATCCGATCAACCAAGCCGAAGACGAAGGTGAGGATGATTGTGAAGTGCCTGGAGAACTTGCTAGACTACTACAGCAGGAAGAAAGGGCCATACAGCCTCATGAAGAGCCGGTTGAGATAGTGAACTTGGGTACTGAGGAAGACAGAAAAGAGGTTAAAATAGGTGCAAATCTGGAGCTTAGCGTCAAACAGAGGTTGATACAAATGTTGCACGACTATGTTGAGATCTTCGCCTGGTCCTATAAAGATATACCTGGTTTGGACACTGATATTATGGTACATCGCCTGCTGACCAAAGAAGACTGTCAGCCGGTTAAACAGAAGGTCCGCCGTATACGTCCCGAAATGTCAGAGAAGATCAGGGCAGAGGTCATGAAACAGTTCGATGCAGGGTTCTTAGCTGTCACTTCTTATCTGCAGTGGGTTGCCAACGTCGTCCCGGTACCTAAGAAGGACGATAAGGTATGGATGTGTGTAGATTACAGAGATCTGAACAGGGCAAGCTCCAAGGATGAATTTCCACTTCCTCACATTGATGTTCTGGTCGACAACACCGCGCAACACAAAATATTCTCCTTCATGGATAGTTTCTCTGGCTACAACCAAATCAAGATGGTTCCTGAAGACACGGATAAGACGACCTTCATTACACAGTGGGGCACCTTCTGTTACAAGGTGATGCCTTTTGGGTTGAAGAATGCTGGGGCAACTTATCAGCGCACCATGGTCACTTTGTTCTATGATATGATTCACCATGAGATCGAAGTTTATGTTGATGATATGATAGCCAGGTCTCAGACCGAGGAAGAGCACCTGGACCATCTCCAAAAGTTGTTCGATAGGTTGAAGATATATAAGCTGAGGTTGAATCCGAACAAGTGCACCTTCGGGGTAAGGTCTGGTAAGCTTCTGGGATTCATTGCCAGCGACAAGGGTATTCAGGTAGACCCTGCGAAGGTAAAATCCATATAAGAGATGCCAGCTCCCTGTACAGAAAAGGAAGTTAGAGGTTTCTTGGGACGCCTGAATTATATCGCCAGGTTCATTTCACATCTGACTGCTACTTGTGAGCCAATCTTCAAGCATCTGAAGAAAGATCAAGTGGTAAAATGGAATGATGAATGCCAGACCTCTTTTGAAAGAATCAAAGAATACCTTCAAGAACCACCAATTCTGATGCCTCTAGTTGAAGGAAGACCTTTGATATTATACTTAACAGTGGTAGACAATTCAATGGGGTGTGTGTTGGGGCAGCATGACGAGTCTGGTCAAAAAGAGCACGCAATATACTACCTTAGCAAAAAGTTTACCGACTGTGAGACACGATACTCATTGCTCGAGAAAACTTGCTGCACTTTGGCATGGGCTTCTCGCCGACTGAGATAGTATATGATGACCCACACTACCTTATTGATATCAAAGATGGATTCGATCAAGTACATTTTCGAAAAGCCCGCACTCTCCAGAAGGATAGCAAGGTGGAAAATGATCTTAACTGAGTACGACATATGATATACAACCCAAAAAGAAATAAAGGGGAGTGTATTGGCTGATCATTTGGCTCATCAGGCTGTGGACGACTACCAGTCCATGAATTTTGAGTTCTCGGATGAGAATATTATGTTGGTGACTGACTACAAAGAACTTTGACCGGATGAAGGACCTGAGGAGGGATCCCGATGGTCTATGTATTTTGATGGAGCCTCAAACGCACTAGGTAATGGCATTGGCGCTGTAATCATATCCCCCGAGGGCTGTCATACTCCATTCACTTCCCGATTATGTTTCAACTGCACCAACAACATGGCGGAGTATAAAGCATGTATTATGGGTCTTCGAGCTGCTATTAACCTAAGGATCAAGTTCTTAAGTGTATTCAAGGATTCCGCTTTGGTGATAAGTTAGATCAAAGGCGAGTGGGATACGAAACACCCGAATCTCATTCCTTACAAAGAGTATGTACTGACATTGCTCCCACACTTTAAGGAGGTAACCTTCGAACATTTCCCATGAGAGGAGAACCAGTTAGCGGACGCGCTAGCTACCATATCTTCTATGTTCAAGGTTAGGTGGGACAATCAAGCTCCCCAAATTACCATTGAGAGGTTGGATGAACCAGCACACTGCTGTGAAATCGACACCGAAAAAGTGGCAGACAAACCCTGGTTTCATGAAGTCAAAAGGTATCTCGAGGCTCAAGAGTATCCCGAAGGGGCATCTGTCAACGATAAGAAGTTTCTGAGAAGGTTCGCTGCAAAGTTCTTCCTCAGTAATGGAATCCTCTATAAACGCAACCATGACTCCACACTATTACGGTGTGTAGACAAGAGTGAAGCAGAGAGGATCATGACAGATCTACATGAAGGCACCTTCGAAACCCATTCTAGTGGACATACCATGTCTAAGAAGATCCTATGGGAAGGATATTATTGGTCCACTATGGAAGCCGATTGTTATCAGCACTCTCGAACTTGTCATAAGTGCCAAATCTACGCTGATAAGGTGCATGTGCCTCCGGTCCCCTTAAACGTCTTGACAACTCCGTGGCCCTTTGCAATGTGGGGCATTAACATGATCAGAGAAATCAGGTCCACCGCTTCCAATGGATATCGCTTCATCTTAGTGGCCATTGATTACTTCACGAAGTGGGTTGAGGCAACTTCCTTTGCTACAGTAACCAAGAGCGTCGTGGCGCGGTTTATCCGACACAATTTGATCTGTCGATATGGTGTGCCAGAGAAAATTATTACTGACAATGGTACGAATCTCAACAACACAATGATCACCGAGATCTGTAAACAATTCAAGATACAACATCATAATTCTTCCCCCTACCGGCTGAAGATGAATGGCGCTGTTGAAGCAGCTAACAAGAACATCAAGAAGATTGTACAGAAGATGACGGTGACATACAAAGACTGGCATGAGATGTTACCATTCGCCCTTCATGGGTACCGTACCTCAACACGAACGTCGACAGGGGAAACACCCTACTCTCTGGTATATAGCATAGAGGTAGTCCTACCCATCAAAGTCCAGATACCTTCTCTCAGGATTATGAAGGATGCGGGTTTGAACGAATATGACTGGATCCGAACCCGACTTGATCAGTTAAATCTAATCGATGAGAAGAGACTTACTGCTATCTGTCATGGTCCGACGTATCAAAAGCGAATGATCAGGGCTTTTAACAAGAAAGTCAGACGCCAAGAATATCAAGTAGGGGATCTGGTGATCAAGCGCATCATACTGCCGCAAGGTGATCCCAGGGGAAAATGGACCCCCACGTACGAAGGGACATTTGTGGTTAAGAACATTTTCTCGGGAGGAGCTATGATTCTAACCACCATAGATGGTGACGACCTTCCTCACCCCGTCAATGCATACATAGTGAAAAGATATTACGCCTAATCAAAGACCCGCTAGGTTGACTGGCCTAGGTAGAAATAAGGGCTTCCCGACGAACCAAAAGGGTTCGGGCAAAAGTAAGGGATGAAAATGAAAAAAATCTGTACACCCGACAAGTCGAAAACCCGAAAGGGAGACGTGGGCAAAAAAGGGTATCCCGGTTGACCGAAAACCCGAAAGGGAGGCCCAGGAAAAAGTTAGGGAATTAAGCGTATCACTATGTCTCATTGGATCATCTTGCGACCAGACTTCGGTATCGACTATCAAGCTCGGACGACGTCAACCCATCTGATCAACCTTCGACCAAGTAGCAAAGTGATGAGACGCTTGAAGATATAAAGGCAATAACGGAGTTGGAACCCAATGGGGTTGTTTCATATAGCTGTTTTTCTTTCTTTTACACAATTTGTATAGCTTCCATTTTTTCGGCGGTGTTCTATTACTAGAGCGTCAAACTCTTTGTACAAAAACGCTTATTACAGGACAACTTCAAAAATCAATACAAATCATTTTCACAAGAAACTTCAATCAATTTTTTCTTTTTCTGTTTTGTTTTGCAAGAACGTCCAATGATTTATTTTTGATATATGCATTTGAAAATGATTGCTGCTCATAAATATTTACATAAGGAACAAAAGACAATTACTCGTAATTCCAAAAACAGGGGCAAAAACAAGAAGTGCCAAACCCTACAGTTACTCTGCCCAATAGATACCAGGATAGAGCCAGCTTGGGAATATAATTATTGGTACATGCACTCCCCACAGAGTAAAAGTATCCAAAGGCATTGAGGCCAGCTTTCCCGAAATAGGACGTAACCACCCCAACTGAGGTTCATAGTCGCGGGCGAGTCAGTAAATTTCATCCCCTAAGCAGAGTTTATTTCTCCAGATACAGAGGCTCAATCCCCGACAGAGTTCATCACTTCAGCTACAAAAATACATTTTCTAAGTTCATTCCCCGCAGAGTTTATTCTCAAGCAGCATCTCCTCCCGACAGAATATTCACAAATCTCTAGAAACTGTTAGGGATTTATTTTCCCAGACGTGAGCATACCCCGATAGCATTTCATGAACATACATCATGACATACACATACATATCATATACAACATAATCTCATTTATTTTGAGAACATCATCTCACCCTGAATTTCATGCATCACATATAACTAACTCTGATATCTTTCTAGGAAAAGAGGATTAGCTTCAACAAATTCAGCAGTTATGCAAGTCACATCTGCAGACGACTAACGGAAACTCAGTTCCCGAAACCAAACGGGTCAACTAATCTACACTATCGCTTTGAAGTAACCCTACTATCCAGTTTCCTTCCCTCAAGCCCTACTATCCAGGCTTTCATATCGAAGTAACCCTACGATCCAGGTTCCTTCTCACAGCCCTACTATTCAGGCTTTCATATCGAAGAAACCCTATGACCCAGGTTCCTTCTCACAACCCTACTATCCAGGCTTTCATATCAAAGTAACCCTACTATCCAGGTTCCTTCTCACAACCCTACTATCCAGGCTTTCATATCGAAGTAACCCTACTATCCAGGTTCCTCCTCACAACCCTACTATCCAGGCTTTCATATCGAAGAAACCCTATGACCCAAGTTCCTTCTCACAGCCCTACTATCCAGGCTTTCATATCGAAGTAACCCTACTATCCAGGTTCCTTCTCACAGCCCTACTATCTAGGCTTTCATATCGAAGTAACCCTACGACCCAGTTCCTTCTCACAGCCCTACTATCCAGGCTTTTATATCGAAGTAACCCTACAATCTAGGTTCCTTCTCATAGCCCTACTACCCAGGCTTTCATTTCAAAGTAACCCTACTATCCAGGTTCTTTCTCACAGCCATACTATCCAGGCTTTCATATCGAAGTAACCCTACGATCCAGGTTCCTTTTCACAGCCCTACTATCCAGGCTTTCATATCGAAGTAACCCTACGATCCGGGTTCCTTCTCACAGCCCTACTACCCAGGCTTTCATTTCGAGGTAACCCTACTATCCAGGCTTTCATTTCAAAGTAACCATATGATCCAGGTTCCTTCTCACTGCCCTACTATCCAGGCTTTCATATCGAAGTAACCCTATGATCCAGGTTCCTTCTCATAGCCCTACTGCCCAGGATTTCATTTCGAGGTAACCTTACTATCTAGGCTCCTTCTCATAGCCCTACTATCCAGGCTTTCATTTAGAAGTAACCCTATGATCCAGGTTCCTTCTCACAACCCTACTACCCAGGCTTTCATTTCGAGGTAACCCTACTATCCAGGTTCCTTCTCATAGCCCTACTATCCAGGCTTTCAATTCGAAGTAACCCTACTATTCAGGTTCCTTCTTACAGCCCTACTACCCAGGCTTTCATTTCGAGGTAATCCTACTATCTAGGTTCCTTCTTATAGCCCTACTATCCAGGCTTTCATTTCGAAGTAACCCAACTATCCAGGTTCCTTCTCAAAGCCCTACTATCTAGGCTTTCGTTTAGAAGTAACCCTACTATCCAGGTTCCTTCTAATAGCCCTACTATGCAGGATTTCATTTCGAAGTAACCCTACTACCCAAGTTCCTTCTCATAGCCCTACTATCCAGGCTTTCATATTGAAGTGACCCTACGACCCAAGTTCCTTCTCACAGCCCTACTATCCAGGCTTTCATTTCGAAGTAACCCTACTATCCATGTTCCTTCTCATAACCTTACCATCTAGGTTTCTTTTCTCTTACCTCCAGACAGCAGTCCACAACATGGTAAAACCTGGACCTGACCAGTTTCGGTCAATTTCACCTTTCCCCAGTAAGTCACGATGCAGCCTATACACTGACCAGCTATGCAGTGCACCTTCAGAGTTAATTCCTCAGTAGAATAACGGACAACTGAAGCTCCTAAAATTCTATTTCTCCCAAGGCAGATACCAACATTCCTCAGCAGATTCCTCCTCAACGACAGGAGCAGGGACTCTCATCAAAGGAATATCTCAGGAAATCAACATCCTCTAATGGCATCTTTAAGCCCATCTCCGACGATACTCCACCACATCTTGGATGGCATCTTTAAGCCCATCTCCGACAATTCTCTAGCAACTTCCAAATGGCATCTATAAGCCCATTCTCGATATCACAAATCAAGTATCACTTCATGCGAGTGTAAATTTTTGGACACTCTAGTGTTAAATCATCTTTCACCTTCAGATCACGAAAGACAGACGAGCCAATCTACATCCTTAGGTTTAAGAAGATTGAACAGGGGCAACTGTTGTACCCCAAAATTTTCCCTCTCATTTTTCTCAATACATACTCCTAGAGATCCTCAATTTGCTCAAGTTTGCCTAAGAGTTGACCAGACAAACTCTCTCCTAAGGCAGTGTGTCTCAAATTAGGGTTTCCATTTTCATCAAGATGGGTGAACTCCAAAGACCTCATATGCTCTCCATAGTCCTAATATGTTCTCAAGACCCTCCATGTCAAATTTCAAGCATTGCACAAGAAGTTTGCTCAGTCAACTGCTCAGATGCTTGAGAATCGGCTGTATTAGGTCAAAAGTCAATTGTGGCCCACATACAGTCAAACTTCAAGATTTTTGGTCAACATCAACATTTTGAAGTGATATCCATCATTTTATCAAGGGTTGATCATGATTCCTCAAGGAATGCCCCAAATTCATCAAAACCCAAAAGTTGCTAAATTAGGGTTTCTTAGGAAAAGTCAACCAAATTTTGACCAAGCATAACTTCTTCATACTTTATTAGAAATTTTCCGTCCAAGGCTCATTTTGAAGGATGCAATTCCCTACAATTCATCTTCAGCCCACAAGTTCAAAATATGCACTCATCAAAAGATATGAATTTCTACATTATAGGTCCTTTTGAAAAGTCAACAAAAACACCTTTTGGGTCAAAGCTTCTTATATGAACATGGAAGACCCAACTGAAATGAGACCAAAAGGGTTGCTTAGTGGACATCCTAAGCTTTCTAAAAAGTCCAAGAACACTCCTCTAGGGTTAAAATTTGAAGAGACATGCCTTGTCAAAGTTGACCCTTTTTGTAAAATTGCCAAAAGTCAAGTATGCTCAAAAGTGCATTTTTTTTAACCAAATGGGCTTAGTATTTCATGATTGCACCTCACTTGTAGCATGGTCGACGACCCATATATCCATCCACATGTAACTTGCTTCATTTTCCATTTTATTTTGATTTTTTATTAATTAAAAATTGAATAAAATCAAATAATTGGTAAATAATATCAAAGATATGTTTTGATATGATTTTTGGACATGCTTTTAATCAAATTATGCTGAGATATCAAGACCAAAATGAATCTGGGCTGATTGGTACAAGAAAGGGATAATTTGGCTCAATATAGCAAGTTTGCATATGGCATGGAAATCAAATCAAATCTTCCATAATTGCAAAGATACATATGGTTTTTAGAACCCTAATTTGTTATAGCATATATAATGATCAAGAACCAAGCATAAAAAAAGGTTTTGGAGTTGTGAAAGGCAGAGAACAAACTCAAAAAAGTTGGTAAAAAGTGTGATTCGGTTTTCAGGTTAGGGGACGATTCAAAGCTATTTAAGGCCAACAATCTCTTCCTGGGCGTGCACTAAAGCTATTCCCATCACTCCCAAGTCATCAAACCATCAGAAACACTAGCTATCACTCACACAGTTTACCTTGTTTTTCCAAATTCGATTACTATGATTCCTGCATTATGAACATGTTTTAATGGCATATATGTGTTTGTTATCATGCTTGCAATATGTTGGTTTGGTTTAATTACCGTTTTGACGCACATACTTATGAATGCCATAGCTAGGGTTTGAAGTCACGTTTTGGGGCTTCTTGACACAGTTGAAATTGGCCTAAATAAAGGGTACCATCGTGTTCGTGAGGTCAAAACGAATTGATTAATGTATTCATAAGTGATTTATCATGCTTGTGTTGGATTTTTGATACTTACATGTTTCTAGCCATGGAAGATGTCCGTGGGTATAAGGTCGTTATCTAATGAGACAGAGGAAGGTAGAATAAGATTATGTGGCAGCCAACCATTGGGCCATTTGAAATTTCGCGCGTGTTTTTCCACTAACCATTTTGTTTTCTATATTATATCTTGTTTTCAGTATTTATTTAACAAAGCAAGTTGGCCCAGTGGTGGGGCGCGTTGGTGGTGAGTATAAGGACTTGGGTTCGATCCCAGGTCCCAACAATTTTCTTTGTTTTACTTTCCCCTTACAAGATCTTGTGCTCCATTTGTCTAAACACCTTCCATGAGCCTCCATCATCCATCCAGTGGATTCATCATCAATCAGATCTTACGCCTACCATTGAGAGACCATGGTGCACCATCAGAGGATCAACACATGGGATTTAGCGCAGGGATTGGGTCATCAACCTTGGGCCCAAGCCTAATTCGGAAATACACCCCCTTAGGGTATTCAACACATGCCCATTCCAATTCTCTTTTATTCTCTCTTATTTGATTAATTTGTTTAATTATTTTTCTACAAAAAAATTAATTGCCTTTTTTATTAATCATAAAATCAATAAATCACAAAAAAATATAGAATTAGGTTTTATTTATTTTAATATTATTGAAAATAAATTAGATTAATTATTTTTATTTGATTATTTGTTTTAATTAAAATTAATTAGACAAATTAGGTTTAATTTGCAATTAAATTGTTTTCTCAAATGAAAATGCACAAAAACATTTTTCTCTCAATTAGGGTTTTTAGGTTTTAGTTAGCCCTCACATTTAATTCGCCGCGCACAAGTTAATTATTTTTTTATTATTTTGTAACTGCTGATGGTTTGTAATAGTTAAACTAGGGTTTCATTTACCATTTAATCCCCGATTTTTGGTTATGTAATTAATCCCCGTCCCCGAAGCCTTGTAATAGCTAGGTTTATTTTCTCCCACTTTAAATTCCCGCAATCTTTAACTGTCTAGATGCATGGCTAATATGATTGTATGAAAATATTGTTTGAAAATTAAAACGGTAGATCACCTAATGTGCAAAGACTAAATTAATTGAAAAAATTCACATGCACATATTCACTCCTAGGGTTTGCCTCACTTTGGTTGCCTTCGATAAAACAATTATTAAGCACAGGAGATTTTAGTGGTTTCCCTCCTGTCTAAAAGATCAAATGTCCCATTCGAATGTTGCCTCAGAAAGATCTTTAGGACTTTAGGGTTATTACTAAAGTTTCCAACCCATTGCTTAGGTGACTGTACTTGTCCCTTTCGAACGTCCCTTACAAACTCCAACGACAGGGCTACCTATTCCTTAATAGTAGGATAGCGCTGTCTAAGGGAAACGAGAACGAACAATCTTTTTTCGAGTAGGTAGAATCTTAAGTACTTGCTCAACAAAACTTTTCACACAAACACCTTTCAAAACAATTTTCAAAACAAACTTCGTCACACCCTTGAGGACTGATACAAGGGTTATCACGAAGTAAAACCTTTTCAAACAAACACATACAAAAGCAACTTTAAAAAAGATGAGAAAGTACCTAAGAGCCCATGGAAAACCATGGATAGAAAGGGTGCTAACACCTTCCCTTTCTATAATATACCCCCGTACTCAGAAATCTCGAAAAAAAGGTTTTTTCTGTTCTTTTTCCTTTTCCATGATTGGATGAAATAAAAGCCGGTGGCGACTCTTGCTTACTGCGACATTTTGCAAACGAAAAACGAAAAACACAAACCAGTATAACAGCCGGTCCTGCCACCGTATCACACCAGGACTTGATGTAGATATTGTGGTACATCGTCTACCTACAAAAGAGGATTGCCCACCAGTAAAACAAAAGGTCTGTCGCATGCGACCAGATATGTCAGAGAAGATTAAAGCAGAAGTCATGAAACAATTCAACGCTGGATTCTTGGCCGTCACCTCCTATCCTCAATGGTACGAATGTGTGTGGACTACAGAGATTTGAATAGGGAGAGCCCTAAAGATGATTTCCCACTTCCCTACATTGACATCCTAGTTGACAATACAGTACATCACAAAGTGTTTTCTTTCATGGACGGTTTCTCAGGTTACAACCAAATCAAAATGGCGCCTGAAGACATGGAGAAGACAACCTTTGTCACACAGTCGGTCACATTCTTCTACAAGGTGATGCCATTCGGACTGAAGAATGTTGGGGAAACCTATCAGCGTGCCATGGTAGCTCTATTTCACGACATGATACATCATGAAATAGAGGTCTATGTGGACGACATGATAGCTAGATTTAAAACAGAAGAAGAGCATCTTGATCATTTAAAGAAACTGTTTGAAAGGCTAAAGAAGTACAAGCTGAGGTTGAACCCAAATAAATTCACGTTTTGAGTAAGGTCTGGTAAACTCCTAGGCTTCGTCATCAGCAACAAGGGTATTGAAGTAGATCCTGCCAAGGTAAAAGCGATACAAGAGATTCCTGCTCCTCGTACTGAGAAGGAAGTCAGAGGATTCTTGGGACGTTTAAACTACATTGCCAGATTCATTTCTCACCTGACAGCTACTTGTGAGCCAATCTTCAAACTATTGAAGAAAGATCAAGTAGTCAAATGGAATGATGAATTCCAAACTGCTTTCGAAAAGATCAAAGAGTACCTGCAAGAGCCTCCTGTTTTGATGCCACCAGTCGAGGGAAGACCATTGATTATGTATCTGACTGTTTTAGAGAATTCAATGGGGTGTGTGCTGGGGCAGCATGACGAGTCTGGACGAAAAGAGCACGCTATTTATTACATGAGAAAAAAGTTTACCGAATGTGAAACAAGATATTCACTGCTCGAGAAAACTTGCTGCACTCTGGCATGCACTGCTCGCCAGCTAAGACAGTATATGCTGACCCATACTACCTTGTTGATATCTAAAATGGATCCAATAAAATACATCTTCGAGAAGCCTGCACTCTCTGGGAGAATAGCGAGGTGGCAAATGATCCTGACAGAATATGACATACAATACACTACCCAGAAAGCAATAAAGGACAATGTACTATCCGATCACCTTGCTCACCAAGCTATAGAAGACTACCAGTCCATTAAGTTCGAATTCCCAGATGAGGACATCATGATGGTACACAACTGTGAAGAATTTAGGCCATATGACAGACCTGAACAAGGATCCTGATGGACCCTGGTTTTTGATGGGGCATCTAACGCACTCGACAATGGTATTGGTGTTGTACTCATATCTTCTGAAGGATGTCATACTCCTTTTACGGCAAGACTCTGCTTCAATTGTACAAATGACATGGCAGAATACGAAGCGTGCATCTTTGGTCTCAAAGCTTCCATAAACTTGGGGATCAAATCCTTGAATGTATTCAGAGATTCAACTTTGGTCATTAGCCAAATCTAAGGGGAATGAGACACCAAACACCCTAACCTTATCCCTTACAAAGGACATGTTTTGACATTGCTACCACATTTTGAGAAGATTACCTTCGAGCATTTACCGCGAGAAGAAAATCAGCTAGCAGACGCACTAGCCACAATGTCATATATGTTTAAACTTAAGTGGGATAACGAGGCTCCCCAGATCACCATTGAACGAATGGATGAACCAGCACACTGTCACGAGATTAATACTGAAGAAGTTGTGGACCAACCATGGTTTCACGAAGTCAAGAGGTATCTCGAGGCTCAAGAATATCCAAAAGGAGCTTTAGTCAATGATAAGAAGTTCTTAAGAAGATTCTCTGCTAAGTTCTTCCTTAGTAATGTCATTCTTTACAAACACAACCATGACTCCGTGTTACTTCGGTGCGTAGACAAGGTTGAAGCTGAAAGAATCATGGATGAGTTACACGAAGGCACTTTTGGTACCCATTCCAGTGGGCATACGATGGCAAAGAAGATTCTACGGGCAGGCTATTACTAGTCTACCATGGAAGCAGATTGCTATCAACACTCTCGAACCTATCATAAGTGTCAGATTTATGCTGACAAGGTGCACGTACCTCTGGTTCCTATGAATGTCTTGACGGCTCCTTGGCCCTTTGCTATGTGGGAATTGATATGATTGGGGAAATCAAGCCAACAGCTTCCAATGGACACCGCTTCATCTTAGTGGCCATTGACTATTTTACCAAGTGGGTGGAGGCGGATTCTTTCGCTTCCGTTACCAAGAATGTTGTCGTCCGTTTCATCAAGCAGAATCTTATCTGTCAATATGGTATCTCGGAGAGGATCATTACAGACAATGGTACAAACCTGAACAATACTATGATCACCTCCCTGTGCGATAAATTTAAGATCCAACATCACAATTCTTCCCCTTATCGGCCATAGATGAATGGTGCTGTCGAAGCTGCAAATAAGAACATTAAAAGATCATACAGAAAATGACAATCACATACAAAGATTGGCATGAGATGCTACCATTCGCTCTCCAAGGGTATCGTACTACAACACACACCTCAACTGGGGAAACACCCAACTCTCTAGTATACGGTATGGAGGCTGTCTTGCCTTTTGAGGTCCAGATCCCCTCTCTAAGAATTATGAAGGATGCGGGGATGGATTAAGAAGATTGGATCCAGACTCGACTTGATCAACTCAATTTGATTGATGAAAAAAGGCTTACTGTTGTCTGCCATGGTCAAATGTATCAAAAACGGATGATCAAGGCTTTCAACAAAAAGGTCAGACGCCAAGTGTATCAAGTTGGGGATCTGGTGATCAAACGTATCATATTTCCACAAGGTGATCCCAGGGGAAAATGGTCTCCTACATACGAAGGACCATTTGTAATCAAAAACATTTTCTCTGGTGGAGCAATGATCTTAACAACCATGAATGGTGACAACCTGCCGCACCCTGTGAACGCAGACATCGTCAAAAGATATTACGCATAAGAGACCCGCTAGGTTGACAAACATAGGCAAAACAAGGGCATCCCGGCGAACCAAAAAGGTTCGGGCAAAAATTAGGGATAAAACCAAAAAAATATCTACACCTGGCAAGCTGAAAACCCGAAAGGGTGGCTTGGGCAAAAAAGGGTATCCTGGTGGACTGAAAACCCGAAAGGACGGTCCAGGAAAAAGGTAGGGAATTAAAGCGTATGACTATGTCCCGTTGGATCACTTTGCGGATAACCTTTGGCTTCAATTGACAAATTCAGCGGTTCTGATCAATTCAATCAGCTTCGAACAAGGCAACAAATAAATAAGATGCTCAGAGATACGAAGGCTATAGCGGAATGGGAACCCCATGGGATTATTACAGATAGCTATCTTTTCTTTGTATCAAAATTTTCATTTTTTTTACGATGACATTCTCTTACTAGAATGTTTGTCTCATTGTACAAAAATACTTACTCAAAGTTAATACAAATATATCCCTTTTGAAAGTGCAAAAACTATCTATTTTTCTTTTTGCTTGTGTTTTATTTACAAAAATGTCCAATGATTCATTGTTGAGCATATGCATTTGAACATAATTACTGGTTACAAATAAACAAAATAAAAGACAATCGCTGATGGATTTAAGGGATATGGAAATCTCTCTAAGTTTATCTCCATAAAATTCCCCACAGTGAGAAGTTTAGTCCCTAGAGGAACAAAGCTTCCAGTTATCAATCCCCGGTAGAAGTCGCTAAATTTCTCAGAATTCCCCAACCAGGATTTTTCAAACAGTACACGACATTCCCCTTACAACAGAGTTTATTTCTCTAAAGGGAAATTCATCAGCACTTTAACTTCACAAACATGAAGACTTATACTCCATATCCTCAGCAACGGTCAAGGATTTATTTTCCCCAATCCAACGGTAGCGCAACAGACCAGCTCACATACGCATACATTGCATCCATATATCATGAACATTGATAAACACAGATGTATTATATCATGCATTTCATACAACATGACTTTGCATTTTAGCTAACATTTTACCCTTTTCAGGATAAGGTTAATAGCTACCACTAACAATGTTCAAAGTTTCCAGATACAGTTCAGATACGCTCCAGACACGAACGCTATTGTAATACTCATTCAGGTTTCCTTCTCAGATATAGTTCAGATACGCTCGAAACACGGATGCCATTCTGATACTCATTCAGATTCAACTCTCAGATAAAGTTTAGATACGCTTCAGACACGGACGCCATTCTGATACTCATTTAGATTTCAACTTTTGATACAGTTCAGATACGCTCCAGACACAGACGCCATTCTGATACTCATTCAGATTTTAACTTTTGATACAGTTCAGATACGCTCCAGACACGGATGCCATTCTGATACTCATTCAGATTTCCTTCTCAGATAAAGTTTAGATACGCTCCAGACACGGATGCCATTCTGATACTCATTCAGATTCAACTTTCATATACAATTCAGATACGCTCCAAATACAGATGCCATTCTGATACTCATTCAGATTTCAACTTTTGATACAGTTCAGATACGCTCTAGACACATATTCCACTCTGATACTCATTCAAATTCAGCTTTCAGATACAGTTCAGATACGCCCCAAATACGGATGCCATTCCGATACTCATTCAGATTTCAACTTTTGATACAGTTCAGATATGCTCCAGATTCGGATGTCGTTCTTTCACTCGTTCAAATACAGTCAAGATACGCTCCAGATTCGGATGTCATTCTGTCACTCGTTCAAATACAGTCCAAAAAATGCTTAGATTTAAAGTTATAAATTCATGAAGTCATGACATTTTCATCTAACACTTAGAAAATTTCAACAGACTTTGGTCAGGATTTTATCCCAACTTCTTGGCATTTTTTCAAATAGTTACAAGATGATTTGGTCAAAATGGACAACATGAAAGTTATAGAGGGTTTTTCAAGCTTTCCAAAACATCCAAGAGCATGAATTTATCATACTTGAGCTAGGAGATTCAAGGGCATGAAGTTGGGTATCCATTCTTGAATTGCAAGTTATTTTAGTGAAGAACACATTACAAAACCCTTATGCTATGCTGCATAATCTTGTGTTGCAGGCTTCTAACTTACAAATCTCACCATAATTTAATGCTTACACCTAATTGTGAGCTATTACCCAAGTTTTTTATCCATTGTCCAAAAGATCTTTCCATTTATGACATAAAGGCACCATTGCTATTCTTGAAAATCATGCTTTTTGTACGAAACTTGTCTTGAGCTTATACCTTGTTTGTTTTTGATTTTACTCCACCATAAATCATGGAAATCAGCCCCTCTAAACCAACAACTTTGGTACTTCATCTTGGAACCAAGGAGTACTTATCATTTATGTATTGAGAACTAACCCATGTATGCAGGAAAACAATGTTGAAGTGAAAAAATGATAGTATGAGTCGATACAGACCTATATGAATCGACACATCTTAGTGAAAAAATAGGTTATGAGTCAACACATAGCCATATGAGTTGATACATACTGCTATACAGGCCCAAAACAGAAGGAAAAAAGAGTGTATGAGTCAACACAAAGTACGTATGAGTCGACACATTTAGGGTATGAGTCGACACGTACCATTATGTATCGACTTATACTGAGTTGATTTGGAAAAACAGGGGCATGGAAAGGTTATGTGTCGATGCAAAAGAGCATGTGTCAACACATAATGTTCAAAAATGCATTTTTCTTTCCTTTTCCTTTGTTTTTACATTTTCCGTTTCTTCATGGCTATTAAATATGGTTGTAATATTTAAGCTCTTATCCATCCCCATTTGTAAATTTATCCCCCATCCCCAAATGATGTAATAGCGTAAGACTTTATTTTCCATAATTTATCGCTTTCAAATATAAATGCTAGTAATTAGGGTGTGTATGGCAAGACTAAAATCAATCTTAGACAATCCTAATGCAATACAAAACAATGCATGAAAAGTAAACACTTGCACACTTACACCTCTAGGTTTAACTCTATTTTGTTGCCTTGAGAAAAATGGTCATGTTATGCATGTGAGACTTCTTAGAAAAAACAATCAAAACAAAATACAAGATCAAAGTCCCTCGATGACGCTACAAATGTTGCCTTATAAATGATCTTAGTCCCTCCAAGAGAAATGCTAAGATATCTCACAACATTTTCTATTCACGACTATACGATGACCCATGCCCATCCCTTTACATCCAAAGATAAGGCTACTTACCAATCAATGGAAAGATAACAATGTTAAAGAAAGAGAGAAATAAACAAAAAGACTTTTGAGTAGGTAGAACGTTCTTAGTTGCTTGCTCACAATCCATCTTCAAAAACAAACATCTTTTCAAACACACCAAACACTTTCAAAACATGAAATATTTTCAAAAGTGTGTTGGGTCCATACGTTACTTTTGCTTTTGAGGTTACCTTTCCTTAATTCCTGCTTACAAATCCAGCTTAGGCGCTGCTAAAACTGCTAACCACCATACCTATTTGAACTTACTTGAAGAGCAAGTCAGCGCCTAGCTTATGATGGTGGTGCCCCTTGACCTCTCCAAGCTACTAAACCTTTGCCTATAAATTAGACTTTATTGGCAACTGTAAAAAGGTCAAGAAATTGAGAAATAAAAAGCCTTGAACCCTTGCTAAAATTCCAAGAATCCAAAACTGCAAACACAAAATACAAAACCTGTTAACTTTTGATTTGTTGCATTCAAACTCCATTTTTTCTCAAGTGTTTCTTGACCAAAACCGTCCATACAGTTTTTGATTCACATATTAGAAGCTATCCAAACTTCTGTGTTCAGACTTTAACACACTCTCCATCCACATCCACCTCAAAGAAGTCAGAACTTTACCCCTTGGCTGTTCCCGAATTTTTCTAATCATTCATTGCCCAAGTTGAAAGCTTCCAGCCTACTGAGTACGTGAAGAAGCTGTTTAGAACATCACCAGAGTTCAGAACCAGACTCCAGCTCACAGAGTATTTTCCAGCTGCAAGGTAAGCTTTTGCTGACTCTCATCATATTACTTAGGAATTATCAGATTTGCATGTTCAAAAATACAATGTAGACATCATGTTTCTGATCTTGTACGTATTATGAGGTTTCACGTAATTGTATGCCTAAGTAGGGAGTAAATTAGTTCAGAACTTCTTAAGGAAATCAGAATTAGCAAATTCATGCTTGCTTCTGATTTATAGTTCTGATATCTCTTGTTTCTGAAACATTATGAAACTTGCCATAACTGCGATATGCACATCTTTTATTCTGTTGAGAAATGACTAAGTTGCAGATGTTCTGACTAGCTTGGAGAGGGAGACTAAGCTCTGCCAGTGGCATCAGAACTTCTGAAATCTTCTTTGTTCCCAGCGGACCCAGAACTTCTGACTTTACCTATTTCTACTAATATGATTTTTGTTTTTTGCAGCACGCCAGAGTCAGAACTTCTGATCTCTTTTAGTTCAGCAATGCGCTGACTCTATTTTATTTTTTTTCTTATTATTTTTGCTATCACTTCTATTTTCACTAATCAAAAACACCAAAAACATTTTACATTTTTTACATGTCTTATTTTATTTCTTTTAACATAAAAAGATCAAAATATTTTCTTATATAAAACTTATTTCTTTACTTAAATAAAACAAGCTCACTTTACATTTCTTGTACATTCTTATCCATTCTATATGGTTGTAATAGTAACTTAGGATTTTAATTTTACTTGCAATCCCATTTATACTCTGTACACCCCATCTCCCTAATGATTGTAATAGCGTAGGATATTTATTTTCCGCAATTTATCACTTTATACAATTACTAGTAATTAGTTTTTATATGGAAAGACTAAAACCAAACAAGTAGAGAACCCTAATCAAAGACAAAATCAAGCATGAAAACAATACATTTGCACATAAGCACCCCTAGGGTTATTCCACTTGGTTGTCTTACAAAATGGCCATATTACGCACGTGAGGTATCTTAGCAAAAATAAACGAATACAAGATCATAGTCTCTCGATGACGCTATCTAAGTTTCCTTTCAAATGATCTTAGCCCCTAAAAGAGAATGCTAAGATACCTTGCAACATTGCTAATCATGGTTATACAATGACCCACGCTCGTCCCGTTTACATCCAAAGATAGGGTTACTTACCAAATCAATGGTAAAATAACAATGTCAAAGGAAGAGAAAATAAACAAGAAAGACTTTTTGAGAAGGTAGAAAATGCTCCTAATTACTTGCTCAATTTCAAACAAACATCCTTGCTATTTTCAAAACCAACACCTACACATTTCAAAACATCTTACAAACTTGAAGACATTTTCAAAAGATCAACATCTTTGTATACATTCTTACAAATAAGAATCATTACAAAGATTGCCTAAACAATGGCCTATTTACAAAATACTTTCAAAAATCACACAAAGCACAATTTCAAACAATAAAAGCAAGTGATCTAGCAAGTAACTAAGAGCCCATGGAAAACCATGGATCAAAAGGGTGCTAATACCTTCCCTTTTCATAATTCACCCCAAAAACTCAAGAAATAATCTCAAAGGTCTTTCCTGTGCTTTTTCACATTTCCTTTTGGATAAAAGAAAAGTCGGTGGCGACTCTTGCTAACCACAACATTTGCGATAAAACGCAAAACCCTCAAGTCAGTTCTCCCACTGTATCACACATTCTTATAGAGACGAGATTAATTAAAAAGTTTGCCTAAACAAAGGCGTTTTTCAAAAATACTTTCAAAAACACTTTCAAAAACACACCATAGACACATTTCAAACAAAGAAATTTCAAAAGTGATTTAGCAAGCAACTAAGAGCTCATAGATAACTATAGATGAAAAGGGTTCTAACACCTTCCATTTTCGTAACCTACCCCCCGAACTCAAGAAAATATCTCAAAGGTATTTCCTGTTCTTTTCATCCTTTCCTTATTGGATAAAAGAAAAGTCGGTGGCGACTCTGGCTATCCGCAAAAATTGCAATCAAATGCAAAACAACCAAGTCAGTTCTCCCACCGTATTGCAGGTATGTTCTGAGGTCAATTTAGCTTTATTACCTAAAAACACTTGGTGGTTAGACTCAGTTAAAACTACTAACATCAGTGCTTCAATGCAGGGTTGTCTGAACTACCGAAAGCCAAATGATGTTAAAAGACACATCTATGTTGGAGATGGAAAATAGGCGGAAGTGGAACCTATAAGGTGTTTTAGATTAATATTGTGTATTTGATTTTATTTTGATTTGAAAGACACTTTTGTAGTACCGTCAGACAAAATTTAATTTCAATTTCATATTTTGACAAATCAGGTTATTTGTGTTCATTTAGAAATAATATTTTCAAGTTGTCTTTTAATTCATATATTGTTGGAACTGGTTCAATTATCAGTCATGATAATCTATATTTTTCTTGAAACAATAGCTACTTTTGGTGAATCCTTAAATGTAGAATCACGGGATACTAAGCATAACATTGATAATAATGATTCATGAGCATTATGGCACAAGCGCATAGGGAACATCTCTAAAAATAGAGTTGAACGACTAGTGTCTGATAGAATTTTAGATTCCAGTAACGTAACAAACTTTGATGTTTATGTTGAATGCATTAAAGAAAATCACACAAAAATAAAGAAATTTGGAGTATATAGAGCTATGAATGTCTTAGAATTTATACATACAGACATTTGTTGACCATCTCCAACACCTTCTTAGAATGGTCAACAATACTTTATACCATTCATAGATGATTATTCTAGATATGCATACCTATTTCTTATACATGAAAAGTTTCAATCGTTTGATATGCTCAAATAATTCAAGAATGGCGTTGAGAAATAACTAAACAAAAGAATTAAGAAAGTAAAATCTAACTGTAGCAGTGAATATCATGGCAGATATGATGGTTCAGGTGAACAACGTTTGAGGCCATTTGCCAAATACCTATAGGAATGTGGAATCGTCCCACAATACACCATGCCAGGGTCGCCTAGCATGAACATTATGGTTGGAAGATGAAACCAGAGTCTTAAGGATATGGTAAGAAGATTGAATTTTCATTCTACCTTGCCAGAGTCACTACAGGGTGAGACACTAAAGACTGCAACTTACATTATAAATAGAATACCAAAAGGAAGTTGCCAAAACACCTTATGAGCTTTAAACTGAGGGAAAGCCTAGTATGAAATATTTTCACATATGGGGATATCCATCTGAGGCAAGGTCTTATAGGCCAAATGAAAATAATTTGGACTCTCGAACAATGAGCAACTACTTTATTGGTTATTCTTAAAAATCTAAGGGCTACAAATTTTTTGATCCCAAATAAAATTCAATCTTTGAGACATGAACAACCACATTTATTTTGACGATATTGAGTTTGGGTGAAAAAATAAGCTTAGACACTTTGTTTTATAGGAAGAATCAATAACAATTCCAAAACAGTTTCATACAACTTCTTTTGATCAAGCAAGTATTCAACCTCCACAAGACATTATTGAATTTCCTCAAGAAGAACAAACTTAAGATCCTCAAGAATAAGTGTTACAAGAACCAATACCTTTGCGGAGATCCACTAGAGAAAGGAGAAATTCTATTCCGGATGATTACAAAGTCTTTCTCCAAGAACATGAGGAAAATAATAGTATGATGGAAGATGATCCAATCAACTTCCATCAAGCCATGCATGGTGAAGGTGGGAAAAACAAAAGAAATGGGGGGTTTGAATTGGGTTTTAAATAAAAACTTTTCTTTTAAAAATATCCCCCTTTAATTAAAAAACTTTTTCCTTCACTCTTGATAATAACAATAATTAATAACAAGAAGTAAAGAATAAGGTAGGTTTATACTATTTCTCTTGAAAACTATCAAGCTAGTCTAGTCCACCCGTCAAGGTGATTTCTCCTCTCTGAATTGATGACTTAATCTACTATAATTAAACTGATTATTACAATGCACAAGCTACCCGCAAGTGAGTAATAACCTTTAAGACACACAAGTCCTATATTTCTTAAAGATACAGACCTAACCGAACCCTTAAGGAAACTTAAACCTCTAAGACACACTAGTCCTAGACTCCTTAAGGATACAAACCTAACCGGTCCCTTAAGGAAATCCAACAACTGTTTGTATAAAAGTTTTGTTTACAATGATATTGCTTGTACACAAGGTAAATATGTAAACTATTTTAAGAATAATGACTTAAGAAGTATGAAAGCTATGAATAATGCTTTGTGCGCATATATTTCGTTGATTGGAAGCTTTCTCTCTTAGTCTTAGTCTTCAAGCCTTTATATAGCCAATACAATAATATATCCATTGAGGGGTACTATTGGGATTTCCAGAAACATTGGCGGCTTGAGCAATAACATGGGGGACAAGATCATGCAACACATCCGTCCTTTCATGGTAGTGGAATGAAACATTGATTGTATCATGTACTATTTATACCACAATAATGTTATCTGTGAGGGAAAGATTTCAATGATGTCAAAACCATGTTGGAAATATTGCTAGATGATATGGTGGACAAAGTAGCATGAAAAGTCTTCAAGAATTGGGATTTTTGAAAATTTATATTCTATGAGTCGACTCAAAGAAAGCTCAGGTCGATGCATGACTAAAAGTTACTCCTTTTGGAAGTCTCGGGTTTGCTCACGTCGATTATATGGTCCACTCATCCTGGAAGCAATGTTTAGGAACTATGAGTCGACACATACCCATGGAGCGGTCGACGCATAGTTCTTGCACTCTGTCATATGGCATCTTTGGGAATGCTCAGGTCAAGTCATCCTTCTGCATAGGTCGATGCATGGATCGTGAACACTGTCATATGGCACCTTCGAGAATGCTCAGGTCAAGTGACCTCTTTTTCATAGGTCAATGCATGGCTTGTATACACTTTCATATGGAACTTACGAGAATGCCCAGGTCGAGTCCCCTTTTGCATAGGTCGACCGTTCGCTCGTAAAAAATGTTTTTCAGTCTGTTAGTTTGGGTCTTGACCTTAGATAACATATATATACTTGTTTGGTTATTTCATTTGGTTTTAATAAGAAAAGTAAAATAGATTCATAAGGTACTCATCATCTTCAACCTCTCACTCATCCATTGACAACTACACATGATGATTTTTGTCGATCAAGGTGCGGAGCGTGTGTTGACAACGTCTAAAGTAAAATATTGAAATCTTGTTTGGGTTGAGTAATTGTGGGTTTTTCTTGAATAAAATCTCAGGTTTTTGTCCTCCAAGATCATTGGGATTTGGTGGTTTTTGACAATTCTTTGCTTCATCAAATTCAGTCGTGCTTAAGGGATTGAGGAACTGTGGGTTCGCTTAATAAGGTAGCTACAATAAGAGGATTTTGAAGGAAGAATTGAGGTCATCATATTGCGATCAAATAAGCCAAGCAGAGGGTTTGAGAAATGGTTTGGGTTCTCAACAAGGTAGCTACAACCGGAGGTTTATTGAAGATTGGTGACATACTTGATTCAAATCGAATCAAGGGAAGAGTGCAGCTTAGTTTTCAATTCAACATATAGGGTTTGAATTATGGTGACTATATTCTATATCTTGTATAAACTTTGCAATCATAATAACAAGTATCCTAATTATAAATTCTAGAATTAGGGGCATATGTACCCCACGCGAGGACGATAGGGGGAACTGCCTTAACAAATCGCGTGTCATTTTTTTTCTCACTCTTTACCAATTATTTACAATAATCTGAAAATTTTCTCTTGTGGTTTCAATTGTCCTGATTTGTAGTGCAAAAAATTGTTACCAAAAACTATATAATTACTTTGATTGCTATAATTGATTTTAACACTACAAATTAAGGTAGATTGAACTTGGTGAAATTAAGCACACCAAGTGTTCGATAAAAGTCCAAAAGTGCAAATTTGTGTATTCTCTTCTCAACATTTCATTAGAAGTAATTGACAATAGTTAAAGAGTATAAGTGATCAATTATAATTGAGTTAAGTGTTAATAATTCTCATTGATTCATTCCATTCGGTTTTTCGCATATCTGGTCTTTTCAATAGAGGATCGTTTTAGACGAGTGTATCCGGGTAGCTTTCATTGCGCTTCAAGTTTTTCATAAAAACTGATTTTAATAATCAAGGTATCTATTAACCCCCCCTTCTAGATACGTCCTATCGTCTAACATTATCTTCTTTCCTTATGCACTTCAGAGGATTTTGCAAGCATGCGTTTAGAAGCGAGAACATAACACAAGGTCATCAGAGCTTCAAGTCTTCAGAGTCTTCAGAACCGCATCTTCACAGTCTTCAACACTTGGTCATGAGAACCTTTTCTTAGAACCTTGGATCTTTATAACTTCATGTCTTCAGAGTCATTATAATTTCTTTCTTCAGAGTCTTTAGCACTTGGTCTTTAGAACCCTTTTCTTAGCACCATGGGTCTTTAGAACTTCAAGTCTTCAGAGTCTTTAGAACTTCGTCTATCAGAATATTTAGAACTTGGTCTTTAGAACCCTTTGTCTTCAGAAACATTAGTCTTTAGCATCTGGACTTAAATAAAAACTTTTGTCTTCAGATATTCTGACTTGTTTCTTTATAACACGTTGTCTTCAAAAACACGAGTCTTTAGCATCTGGACTTCAGTAGAAACTTCTGTCTTCACATCTTCTGACTGGTTTCTTTAGACTTCCTATCAGAGCCTACACTTCATAGTATTTTGGAGTGTCTTTCTACTGTTCATCAGAACTTGTGTATCGCAGAAGCAAAATTAATTCTCTTCTAATGTCTTGGCCACACCATCCATCATAAGTAAAACCTGTTTGTTAAATTCTAAAAAATAACAAACATTAGAATATCAAAATTGTTCATACAAACATACTCATTTGTTATCATCAAAACTCAGAGATAATATTACAGAACCAAATCTTGTTCTTACAATCTCCTTCTTTTTTATGATGACAAAACTATGTTTTTGATGACACAATTTTGTTCATATAATCAGAAAAAGTAAAAATAAAAGGTAAGGAATACTTATCCTTTTTATGAAACTCCCCCTGAGTCAATGACTTTATGAAGATCAAATATCCTGACTCTGGACCATTTGAGTAGAACCACCCTGGTGCCAATAGACCAGATATTGAGATCTCGAGAGTCTTGACTCTAGATGCAATGAAAATGAGATCAATTGAAATCTTGAAACTTTAATGTCACTAAGACAACTTCCAGATTCTCAATTCTTGGAGTCTGATTCCAAAATTTAATTCTTGGAGTCAAGTATGAAGCCAACAGGTTAGACATAGGCCTTATAAAATGCTTTTAGATCTTTGTCTTTAATCAGATTTCCCATTTTTTGAAAAAGAAAGCAATTCTAACATAAATAGAATTTTAACTGGGTTAGAATGTAAGCAACACTTTTTCAGAGAACATTTTCCAAAACTTGATTATTGAAATCAAAATTACATTCATTTAATTACTCCCCCTTTTTGTCATAATCAAAAAGGTAATTATGTGTGAAAAACATAAAAACCAGAAGAAGATAACAAGTAAGGAAAGAAGTGATAAGCCAAAAGAAGAATTCATGAATTTCAAAAGGTCACATAAGAAGTGAGTCGAAGAAAGTAGAGTAAACTAAGATCCAAAAAGAAGACTTGCAGAAATATCAAATACTCATAAGAAAAACAATAGTCACAAAAAAGAAGTAGCAAGCATAGTCCTATGGTTCAAAAGCAAAAGGAAAAAGAAAATCCTAGAGCCTAGGGTTAAGGAGCAGAAGCATGAGCAGAAATATTTTGTAGAATCAACTGTAGCATGTTCTTAACCTTCTCATTGACAACCTTTTATTAAATGATGCTTTCTCTGAAAACATGTTGTTCTTCTCTAATCTCACCAATTGTGTTTTCTAGAAGCGCAATGACAGAACAAGAAGAAGATACTATTACAACATCTTGACTTCTTTGTGAGCTTCTTTTGCCTCTTGAGCTAGCCTTTCTTCTTCAACTTTTTTGGCTTCCTCTTCTTCTTGAGCTTTAAGTCTTTGCTTATTTTGATTATTTCAACACTCTTGCATCATTTTCTCATTGTTTAGCAGCAAGCTGTTCAAATAGTCTAATTCTTTATCCTGTTCCTTTCCTTTCAATTACCATCTGAACATCCCAAACTCTGGATGCTTCAGCAAAAGAATTCACTCCTTTAACTTTAGAAGACATCCACTTCTGAATTTTTTCCCAAGAACCATCCATGTTCTAAGGCTCAATACTAGTACTTGCCTCTGCCTTTAACTTAGCAACCTTTTTCTTAGCCTTGATTCTAAAAATGTTAATGCATTCATCCAAGGTTTTTGGAGCAGGTTTTTTATAAACCACTAAGGCTTGGGTTGGTTCAGGATGATTTAGTTTATAAGTTTGATCAGGAGGATTTTGTGATATCAATTGTTCATTCATATCGAAAAGTTCAGAATAAGTTAAAGGTTCTGTAATACCGTGGGAGAACTGACTTTTAGTTTTGCATTTTATCGCAAATGTTGCGGATAGCAAGAGTCACCATCGACTTTTCTTTTATCCAATAAAGGAAAGGGTGAAAAGAACAAGAAAGACCTTTTGAGAATTTTATGAGTAAAAGGGGTAGGTTATGAAAAGGGAAGGCGTTAGCACCCTTTTCATCCGTAGTTATCTACGGGCTCTTAATTGCTAGCTCACTTTTGAAAATGCTTTGTGCTAGGTGTATGTTTGAAAATGTTTTTGAAAACACCTAAATGCGGCAATTTTGTAATGATTCTCGTATCGTTGAGAATGTATACAAAATGTTTGTTTTGAAAATATTTGTGAAAGAAAGTGTTATTTTGTGGAAAGATGTTTTGAAGATGCCAATGTAAGGCAATTTTCTTTATAATAACCCTTGTATCAGTCCTCAAGAGTGTTTATAAAGTGTTTTAAAAGTAGTTGTTTTGAATGTGTGAGGTGTGAAGATTGTTTTAGTTTGTCAGCAAGCGGTCACGAGCGATCTACCTACTCAAAAAGTATTTGTTCTTTTCCTCCTCCTTTAGACAACACTATCCTACCATTAGTTAGTAGGAAGCCCTATCATTGGATGTGAGGGACAAGTGCAGGTCATCGTACAGTCATAGAAGGCAACTTGTAGGACGTTTTAGCAATTGTCGTAAGGGACTAAGATCGTTTACCGAAGGCAGCATCAAAGGGTCATCGAGGGACTATGATCTTTTAACTGAGGGTCTTTGCTAAAGTGTCCCACATTCGAGGGACATGATTGTTTAAATCCGAGGCAACAAGTGAGGGTTACCCTAGAGGTGTGCATGTGTGAAGTGTTTTGATTTCAAGTATTTGTTTTGAGATTAGGTTTTCTAATGTTTGATTTTAAATCTTTGTCATACAATCATATTAAACTCATAGTAATAAGGAAATCAGTAAATTGGGGAAATTAAATATTCTACACTATTACAAGGCTTCGGGGGTGGGGAGTAAAAATTTATGAATGAGGATGAAAAAGTAAAGAAAATCCTAATTTATCTATTACAAGCTTTGAGCAATTACATAATTGAAAAATAATGTGAAAAAGTGAGATGAGCGCGTGGAGATGATGAAGAGAAAATATGTCAAAACCCTAAAACATTTTCTAAAAAAGTATTTTTGGTGTTTTTGTTTAGAAAAATGATTTATAGTGTGAAATAATAGTAAAAACCTAATTTTAATTATTTTACAAATTAATTACAAAATAAGAGAAAGTGATTAGATTGATTTTTATTTATGAAAAGTTAAATTAATTAATTAAAAACCTAAATTTAATTTTTTGTGATTTTATTATTTTTTCTGATTAAATGAAAATAATTTAGAAAAGGAAAATGTTAGTTAAAACAAAAAAAAACAATGGGCTTGTGTTGGTAAAATAAATTTGGGGAGTGGTACGAAAAGAAAAAAAAGTGTTAGGCCCAAAAACAAGTTTTTGTTTGAAGTAGAAAAAAAAGAGAGTTTGAATGGGCCTAACAATTCATTGAAAAGGAGGGTGTTAAAAGCAGACAACTTAGGCCCAAGAAGAAATTCGTGGATCCTGTGTGAGCAACTCAGGGGGTCTATTGTAGGGATGCCAGTTTGGAGTGTTGGATCTGATTGTATGATGATTTGATGGTGCTGATGAAGGGGTACATGATGAGTGCATTAAATTGTGTAGCATGGAATCTGCAAGAGAAATGTTAGAAAATAAAATCCAGAGGCAGGGATCGAACCTCTGTCCTGGCATACTAACGCCTTACACACACACACTTGCCACTGGGGTGGCTGTTTCATCCGGTTATAAAACAACACCCAATAAATATATTATAAAATCATTTTTTTCAAATTTTTATTTCGCGCCACCCTTCTTCTTCTTCTTCCCTGTAATGACAACAACAACTTCCATTCTTTCGATTTTGTAAAACTCTCATTTCTCAACCATTTTGAAAACTTCCAAAACCAAACTTGCTTGAAATTTAAACATGAATTCAACCATGCCACTTATTTTTACTAACACTCAAATATTATCAAGAACTTTTCTCAATACCAAAAACGAAACCTAACTGGTCAAAGCTAAAATTCTCAACACACAAGCAATATAAATGAAAATTAAGGACATGGTTAGCTTTAGAGGTATGATATCTACATATTTTCTTTAGAATGTATTTGCAAATGATGCTTAAATCAAGATATCGAAGTTTGGAAAACTTACCTCTTGAAGTGAAAACTCAGAACGTGTATGGATGCTTCCACGTGCAAATAAATGATGCCAAAAGCTTCCTTGGTCCTCCCTGAACGTGTTCCAATGCTTACTTTATGCTAAAAGTGTTTGAATCTCCCCAACCAAGTCAACTTGCAAGGAACTATTTTTGAGTTTGGAAGATGGTGATAATGATGTTACAGAATTTGTTCTTGTGTTTGAACAACTTCTATATAATGTATGTGTGTGTGGATAGTTGGCTTGAAAAAATATTGCAAGGTTTATGAGTTTCGAAGAATTGGACTTCAAAAGCTCAAAAATGGAGTTTTATGGCCAATTCTGGTTTGATAGAGATTAAAGGTGTTTTTGAAGTTGTTCATTCATGCTTTGGCTTGCAAATGACCTCTCTATTTATAGAGAAAAGGTTTGAGGGAATGGGATGATCAGGTTTGCAAGTTATGGAGTTAAGGCTTGGTTGAAATGTAACTTGAAGTTTCTTGTGTGTTGTACCCCAAATTTCCCCTCTCATTTCTCAAGTAATCTCTCACAAGATCTCCTTTGGTTCAAGACTACACAAGGGTTGATTAGCTCAAGACACCTCCTTAAGCACTGATAACTGTAAATTAGGGTTTGAGTTTGCACAAGGAAAAATGGAATTTTAATGCCTCATATGACTTTCATGGATCATTTTGGACTCTCAAGATTGCTCATGTCAAGTTTCAAGTCTTGGATCACATTTTGCTCAATCAATTGATCAGTTGACCTAAAATCAACTGTATTGGGGAAAAAGTCAACTGTGGTCAATTTACAGTAAAACTTCATAATTTTTGGTCCATATCAACAATATGAACTCATATATGTCATTTGATCAAGTTTGGATCACAATTCCACAAGAAATTTGATCAGATCATCAAAAGGGCAAAATGGTCAAAATTAGGGTTTTGATTGAGAAAGTGCAATTTCTGATTTTTGACTTAACAAATGATTGATTGGTTTAAGTTATGATCTCAAGGATTCAAATGCATCATTTTTACCTAATGACATGACTCAAAACATCTCTCAAGATCAATTGGTTGACAGATGAATTTCAGTCAATTGATGAAAAGTCAACTGTACACTGAAAAGTCAAACTTTGACTTTTTGGTCAAAATCAAGTATCAAAGATCACAATTCATCAAAACATGTCAAAATATGAAACTTTTTCATCAAGAAATCAAAAAGTCAAGATTTCATTTTGAAAAGTCAAAATTTCTAAACTTAGAAATTTTTCTAAGTGTTTGAAAATTCATTTTTTTTCATAACTTTGAGCCATTTTTTCACCATGATGCAAGATGGTTCAAAGGAAATTTCCAACATGAAAGTTATAGATATAAATGAGATCTAAAACAATGTATAACGCAAATTCTTCTATAAATTTATGGATTTCAAGTTATGATTTTGTGAAGACATGTTCATGAAACTTGGAAACTTAGTGAAATTTTGCCCTAGTTTAGGCAGGATTTTGACCTAACTTCATGGTAATTTTTCATATAGTTCCAAGATGAATTTTCAAAAATGTCCAACATATAGGTTACAGAGGATGTTACAATCTTCTCAAAATGTCCAAGAACTCATTGAGATCATATTTTAGCAAGGAGAATTGAAGGCAAGAAGTTAGGGTTTCATTCTTGAACTACAAGTCATTTTTTGATGAACACATAACTCAATTTCAATGTTAGGCTGCATAATCTTGCTTTGCATGCCTTCTAACTTGTGTATCTATCCATCATTAATGGATTACATAAACTTTTAAGCTATAATCCAAGTGGTTTAAGCTTTATCCAATTCACATTTCCATTTTGGGAAGAAAGTGAAGAATGCCATTCTTGAAAAGCAAGCTTTATACACAAAGTCAATTCTTGAGCCTCTAACTTGTTCCCTCTGATCACACTCCATCTACAAAGTCAGAAGCAAACTTGTTTAAAGCATAACCATTCTACATTAGCAAGTACACAAGACTTTGAAACTTGGATTTCTCAAAAGTCACATGTTGAACTTAAGCATTTGTTTTTGAATTCTGATCAACAACAAGTCTCCAAACTTGTTGCTTATAAAGAGGATCACTATTTGTGAGCTAGGACGCGAGCATTAACACCCTCAAACTCACTCAAACTCCCTGAAAACTCAGATTTCACAAAACCTCCATTGTTGTGCAGGACCTGACCAAAAACTCCCATCTCTCAAACCACTCGTGTGTTTTATCTCCAAATTATCTCAAAAGCTTCCTTACTTAAAATACAACTCATCCCAATCCCTGTTTCTATAACACCATTTTCACCATTGTCCAAGCTCAAAAACAGGGGTTTGCAACTTGACTTCTCCAGGCCATTTCAGCCACTCTCAACTCAAGCTAAGCATTGCATTAGCTTCCTAGAGACTCAAGGAAGCTAACCTGATCATTGCAGCACCTTGAATCAAGCTCAAACTCATTTCACGATTTCCAGTTTTGAGGTATATTTTTTGAACTTCTATCTTCTCATTTAGGCATTGTTAGGCTTACATTTGTGAAGATAAAATGTATACATCATTTCCTTGAAACTATACATGTCCATAGATTTCATTTATATTGATTGAGTAGTGAGAATTTTGAGTTTGAACTTGCCGAAATATTTAGGTCAGAATTTGGTACTTTTAGAAATTCATGCTCATATTTTAGAATTAGCTTAAGTTATTTACATATTCAGAATCGTGAGGAAATTTCTAACAAGTTTGATGTTGGAAGTTTTGTGAATGGATGAGAAATGAGTGAGTTATAGGAACCATGGCTGGAGGTTGAAGATGAAGTTCATTTCTGGAACTTGTTTTGTATTATATATTTATTATTTCAGTTAAGTTAACGGATGTATCACGATCCTAGTGGTTAAAGTGTGCGCCTTTCACCTTTAGGACCTGAGTTCGAGCCCAACATTCGTTTAGTGATTTTTCACATTTTTCTATTTCTTTTTTTTTTGTTTGCAGTCAGGCGCCTGGGCCTCTCCCTTTGGGCCTTCCAATTTTTTTACTTTTTTCTGACCCCCCAGTTTACTTAAGCAGCCTGGCCCAACTTTTATTATTTCATTTTTTATTTATTTTTCATTTTCTTATTATATTTTATTTTTTTATTATTTCTTTTTATTACTACTACTGCTATTATTATTATTATTATTATTATTATTATCATTATTATTATTTTATTAATAAAAAATCCAAAAATATTTTTATTTATTATTTACACTTATATATTTTATTTTCTCTATAAAAACAAAAAGGATAAAAAATATTTTCTTAAACAAATTAATTTTCTTTTTTCTTAAATAATTAATATTTAGACTTAGGTTTAATTGTTATTTTATTTTCTTTTTATTTAAAATTAATTTGGAACTTAGGTTTATTTTAATTAATTGATTTTCATATTATTATTATTAATCTAAAACCTTTTCATAAAAAAACCCTAAAAATCCTTTTTTAACTTATTTTCTTTCTTAATTAGTTTAAGTTTAATATTGCTTATTTTTTAATTAGTCATTTTCTTAATTAGGTCAAGACTAAACCCCTTTCATAAAAACCAAAACAAAAATCATTTCTTTTTCCATTTGCACTTGTACATTATTTATTCAATTATTGTACATTATTCAATATGGTTGTAATAGTTAATTAGGTTTAATTTTCTTGCAATCCCCATTTTGTAAATTTGTATACCCCCTCCCCTAATGATGTAATAGCATAGGAATTTTACTTTCCGCAATTTATCGCTTTATATAAATGCTAGTAATTAGGGTTTGTATGGAAAGATAAAATCAACAAGTAGCAAACCCTAATTCAAGATAAAAACATTGCATGCAAATCAAACACATTTGCACACTTGCACCCTTAGGGTAATTCCACTTTGCTGCCTTACAAAAATGACCATGTTATGCATGTGAGATGTTTTAGCAAAAAGAAATAAAAAATACAAGATCATAGTCCCTCGATGACACTATCAATGTTGCCTTTCAAAATGATCTTATTCCCTCAAAGAGAAATGCTAAGACATCTAACAACATTGCTATCATGGTTATACAATGACCCACGCCCATTCCTTTACATCCAAAGATAAGGCTTCTTACCAAATCAATGGTAAGATAGCAATATCAAAGGAAAGGAAGAAATGAACTAAGACTTTTGAGTAGGTAGATTGTTCCTAGTTGCTTGCTCAATTTCAAATCAAACATCCTTGCTTATTTTCAAAACAAACACCAACACTTTCAAAACACTTTCAAAATTTTTTCTAAACATGAAACATTTTCAAAAGTCCAACACTTTGTATATGTTCTTACAAACGAGAACTACTACAAAGTTTTCCTAAACAAAGGCGCCTTTTTAAAATACTTTCAAAAACCACACAAAACACATTTTCAAACAAAAGCAAGTGATCTAACAAGCAACTAAGAGCCCATAGATAACTATGGATGAAAAGGGTGCTAACACCTTCCCTTTTCATAATCTATCCCCCGAACTCAAGAAACAATCTCAAAGGTCTTTCCTGTTCTTTCCAGCCTTTCCTTTTGGATAAAAGAAAAGTCGGTGGCGACTCTTGCTAACCGCAATATTTGCAATAAAACGCAAAACACCCAAGTCAGTTCTCCCACCGTATCACATTGTGAAATTAAAGTTTCAATGCATAGTACCCTGCCTTCTTGAGTTTTTAGACACTTTAAACATGTTTCCTCTGAGTTTTTAGATTGAGTGCGTGCATATGAAACAAGTGAGAGGCTCAAGGAGAGTTGACAATTGAATGAAGCATGTTTTATCAAAATGGAAGTCTTGCCTTTCTCCTTTAAATGGCAAAATGGATTGGATAAAGCTTTAATAATTTGGATCATGGCTCAAAAGTGTGTGTAATATTCTGATTATGGATAGATTTGGAGGTTTAGAGGTCTGCAAAGGGAGATTACAAGGCATGGCTATGAGATTTGATTATGAGTTCATCACAAAAATGATCTATAATTCAAGTTTGACATACCATCTTCATCTCTTTGAAACTTCTAGACCAAGCATGATAAACTTGTGTTTTTAGACATTTTGGAAAGCTTGAAACATTGTCTACAACTTTCATGTTGACCACTTTGGCTAAATCAAATGGGAACTTTGTGGAAATTTGCCAAGAAGTTGGGATAAAAAACTGATCAAAACTTGTTGAAAATTTTTAGTGTTGGATAAAAAACACCATAACTTCATGGGCTTATATCTCTTAAATTAAGCACTTTTTGAGGATCATCCCATATTAACAAAGTTTTAGAATTCATTAATCCCTACAACTTTCACGTTGAAAGTTTTCCTTGAATCAACTTGTATCTTTAGGAAACTTGCTTGTGAAGTTAGGGTTTTTTAGGTACACAAAACTTTGAATTTTTCTAAGTGTTTGAAAAATATTCAATTTTGACTTTTGTTGACTTTTTGATTCTTGAAGATAAAGTTTGATAGTTTTGAATATCTTGATGATTCTTGATTTTTGAATTCCAATGTTGACCAAAAAAAGTCAAAGTTTGACTTTTGTTTGACTGTTGACTTTTCATCAATTGATTCAATTCCTCAACTATCAATCACTTGTATCTCTGGAAATGTCTTGAGCCATGTAATTTGGTCAAGATGTTGTATTTGAGCTCTTGATATCATGCTTCAATCCATTAGTTCATGCACTAGACCAACAGTTAATGATCAGTCATCTTCAGTCAAAACCCTAATTTTGGCAATTTTTGACCTTTGATGATTTGAGGGCTTTCCTTGAGGAATCATGATAAACCCTTGATCAAATGATGAATATCACCTCAGAATGTTGGTGTTAACAAAAAATCTTGAAGTTTGACTGTATGTTGACCACATTTGACTTTTTACCTATACAATTGATTTTCAAGCATCTGAGCCATTGACTGAGCAAACATGTGATGCAAGACTTGAATCTTGACAAAAGCATTATTTAGGACCTATGATGAACCATGAAAGTCATTTGAGACCCTTGTAACCATATTTCCTTTGAGAAGCACCAAAATCCTAATTGAAGACACTTGCTTAGGAGGAGGTTTGACCAGTCAACTCTTGAGTGGCTTTGAGTATTTGAGACTTTTGTGAGCATGATTTTTTGAAGAAAATGGGACGGAAATTTTTTGGGTACAACAGGTTCTCTTGTGGAAATTTCAAAAGCTTCACGATTATCAGAAATTGTCCTTTCAGAAAATTTGTGATCAGAGGGAGAAATTGGACCAGGATGAATAATGGGTGAGCCATGGAGAGTAGTTTCTTTGTTAAATAAGGCAAAATGAAGATTGGTATCGAAAGTTGAAAAATGAGAAGTTTGTGGAAGAGATTGAGATGAGGTTAATGGAGATGTAAAAGTGTGAATTGTTTTTTATGGAATGATAGTAGTGAGAGATGAAATAGGATTTGGAGCAAAAGCTTGTATGGTGGTGGTGGGTTGAGATTCAGAAATGGTGGTGATTTATGGTAAAGTAGAAAAAGAGTTAAGATCATAAGATGGAGGAGTGGTGATTGTTGGTTGATATTCAGTAATTTTTAATGATGATGGTGTAAAGGAAATAGATGGAAACATGATCAAAGTGGTAGCAGAGTCAGAAACAAGTGTAGTTCTGGTTGGTGGTGGATGAGGATTAATTTGTGCATTGGAGGTTGTGGATGAACATAAATTACTATTATTAAAAATAGACAATGGAACAGTTAGAAAAGTATCAGACTTACTAGATGTTACAGAAGTTTCAGCTCCCAAAATGACATCTTTCAAAAAACCATACTTTTCTTCTTCTTCTTCTTCTTCTTCTTCTTCTTCTTCTTCTTCTTCTTCTCTGGTTCAGAAGCATCTGAACTTCTCTTTCTTTTACCAATAGAACAATTAATACCCCCAGTAGGAAAGTATGATTAATTAAACGTTGACATATCATGTCCTTCTTGTTGGATCATTAGAATATATGCAGCCACGCTGGATCCAGAATCTTGCTTGGAGAACAACGAATAGTTATTCACAGGAATTATTTTGTGATGATAATTTGCAGACGGTTCAATCAGAGGCTTGACCTTGAGTTCTTCAATTATCCTCATATTCTTCAAAGTTTTCCCATTGAAGGAATCTCCAATTCTTGGAGTTAAATCCTCTTTATAGTTGGCTTATTCGACCAAAAACCTTACCAAGCCACTTTCAACAAAAATATCCGTTAGAAGACTACCACAAGGAATATTAGGAGATACCTTTTTCTTGGGATGGGTGGTGTTTCTGGACTTTCTAATAGAATCCCTCAGATAACTAAATAGAATAAAGGGAAGATTAATCTACTATTTGGACAACATAAAGTACAACATGAACTTCTGATTGATGTTGAAATAATCAGAGGAGCTTGAAGGTAGTCTAGGGTTTATGCAGCCCAAAATAATATTGTTCCACACTCTGAGATTATCATGAAGATCCTTGCTTTTGTACTTAGATTTCTTAGCAAGGAAATTCGTAAACAACAGTTGATCTAGAGATTTATTTGCAACCTTTGATTTATTATCCACTCCATACACATGTTTTCCTTTTAAAAACTTCAATCCCTATAGTTTCACAATGGACTCTTCAGTAATAATGATTCTTTGTCCAATAACATCTGAAACAATGTGAAAATCGTCACAATCACTATTTTTCCAAAAATCTATCACTAGTGTCCCATAGACAGGACCATGAAGCCTTTGAAAATTAGTTTTCATAGCCTTGAGATTTTAATTCCTCTTTTAAGTCACACCCATTTGTAACAAGATTGTCAAAATCAACCATTAATTCCTTAAGAACATTCAACTCTGTTGGTTTTAAGTTTCAAAGAACTTGAGAACCTCTCTGCCTAATATGATTAACATCAACAAGGTTTGTAGAAGATGAAGGAGCAGTGGTTGATGAATACATAGCGACAATTGGTGAAGACGAAGCTGTTGAATTCATACTTTGTTCCACCCCTTTTGTGAATTCAACAACAACTTGTTGATTAGGAGTCATCATTGCTGAAGAGAGATGTTAATTGATGGAGGTTTGTTGAAGAAAAGCAGAAAACTTGTTGAACGTTAGAGAGGAAATATGGTTTATGGTTTCTAACATATGGGAATGAAGTGAACGTGTGTGATTTATAGTGTTTGAGAAGTGAGAGAAAATAAAATAATAAGAATACAAATAAACACAATAATTAGGAGCATTAAATGAGGGTAATAATTAAGATTTCAATCCATTCAAAAAAATACGCACACTTCTCATTGCATAACTTAGACAGCGTGTGATGATTAAGTATAACCAATGGTTACACATGTTAATCAATACATCTAACTAAGTGACACATTTGATATCCTGAGTTTGGAGAACCAAAAATTTTCCATCTAATCAAAGATATTTCTGACCAAAACATCTTCTGATTACTGAGGTTCTGAAAGAAATATAATACCTTTGTTAAACTCAAAGTCTAGTATTCTTAAGAAGATTGAACGTTGATCTTGTTCTGATTAGAGTATCTTTGTTTTTCTAGAGTTAGATCTTCAGAAAGAGATAATGAGATTCTGCTTTTCTTTTATTGAGGTTCATCAGAAGGAACAACAATAATATCAGAAGTAGGAGATTCTGATTCTTTATCTTCTTGAGTTTTGTCCTTTGGTTCATCGAAAGTTATCTTCTCATCAATAGTTCTAGAGCCAATGATCTTCCTTTTCTGATTGCCTTCTGAAAATTATCCAGGATTCCAGACTTAAGTTCCTAATCTTGGAACATATGCCTTTCACCCGTCA
>CATIWC010003504.1:0-35000 GCA_948472305.1 Vicia faba | reverse complement strand
CTTGATCGGATGTCGCACACAGATAAAAAACGATTATTTTGTAAAATGCAGTATAGCGACAATGGCTCGAGTCGTATCACAAGGATTCTTGATTTTATTATTAACTAATAGAAATCTAAATGGGGGTTGGTTTTAGGATCGATTCATAACATGAAATAAGTGATTAAAATAAGTGATTATAAAAATAAGTCGATCTATTGTTTTCAGGTTCCTGCTAATCATTGGTTTTTACCTTATCAATTCCCTAAGCGGCTTCGACCTCTATTCGATTTCAATACCAATTGAAAAGCACAATAGATATAAAATAGATTGAATTCCCATTCCGAATTAAAAAAACGGATTAATATAATCGTGAATTAAGCAAACACAATATAGAACGTGATTTAACGACTAAGCGACGTAAACAACGATTAAAGATTAGGAATACAATCATACGAATTTAATTAAGACATTCCATGAAATAATAGATTAAGCAAATACAATTTCATAAATGAAATTTTGGCAGAGGATACTTAATGTCACAGTGAATGTTATGACACCGTATCGGACACTCTTCAAGACAGTAAATCTAAAAGCAGTAAAGAACACAGTCAATTGTTTACCCAGTTCAGTGTGTAACAACACCTACTCTGGGGGCTACCAAGCCAGGGAGGAAATTCACTATAAGAGATATTAATTCAGGAATAAACCAACTAGTTTATCTCCTTCACTTAAGACATATCCAATGCAACTTCAATCTAAGTTCAACTTAAACCTGAGTTCCTACTCACTCCCCCTCAATCACAACAGTGATACTAAAGAATTGACTAATGAAATTATGAAGACTCTCTTCAGAACATACACTTGATTTTGCTTCACAGCTTTTAATCAAGTAACACAAACACTCGTGCTTCAAAGCTTTGAGTGATACACAACCCTAACTTGACTTTGCTTCAAAGCTTTAAACAAGTGACACAAACACTCGTGCTTCAAAGCTTTGAGTGATACATAACCCTTACAATCAAATCCTACTCCAAGTCATTTATCACAATGATAATTTCTTGGATTACAGTAGTTACAACTATACAGTCCCTTATTGATCTTCTGTCAAAAGTCTTTCACCAACAGTCTTCATGAGGAATATATATGCAGCTATTCTTCAGTTAGGGCTTCCACGAAAATAGCTAGGGTTAATTAGGGTTAACCTCAAGACTTGGTCATAGGACTTTAACAACCATATTAGGGTTAAGCAAAGTTAACCTAAGTCCACATGAGAATCTGATCTGGACTGAATAAACCAGATTCCTGAAAATTCTCAGAAATAACAAATCTGCACAAATGTTAGTTCAGTACAGGGTGTCTTAACATTGGTTATGACAACAAGAATCCTGTTTACTGATTTTGGTAGAATGCAATAAATATGATCATTGCATAATGATCAGCTAAACACTCATATTGAGCAGCTCCTGTATGACATTCTTTTTCTGCATAATGTACCTTGTATCCCAGAATGTTATGACATCAGTCATGACATTCACACAACTGGTTTTACCAAAAAAACATGCCAACAACCAAACACTTACAAACTCCCCCTTTGGCAAATTTTTGGCTAAAACCCCTAAACAATCAGAGATTAGAAAGCAGCATAATTAATAATATCTACCAAGTCTAATTCTACCAAAATTATCACAAAATCTTCTCCCTCTCTTTAGCCATAAATAGGCCAAAGATAATTGTACTTTTAGGTTATACAGTCATCCAAAAGGAATAATAAAAACACAGAGAAAAAAATCAAAAGTCATTTGCAGCATCAGGTACCAGCAGCAAACTTTTCAAATGCGCTGATCTTCAAGCACTGTCATCTTCAGAGGAGGCACTATCTTAAGCATTAAGCTTGTCTTCAGCAGCATCCTCTTCCCTTCTTTGTCCTTCAATCTCCTCCTGTTCTAGTCTAGCAATCAGGTCCTCAAGAGTCCTTTTCCTTGTATCAAGCTCTTTGTAGGTTTCCTTCAGCACAGCTATAACATCAGTTTTCTTGGAATGAGATTTGACAGTTGATGTCTCAGCTGATGTCATGACAATGTCAGGAACATGTGTTCCCTGAAATAGCTTATAGTGCAACCCAAGAGCATGGGCTCTTTTTCATACAATATCTTTTTCAACTAGAATGTCAGGATACTGAGCAAGGACTATACCACATAGGAGAGAGGGAAAGGCAATAGGGCCTTTAATAGCACAGCTTCCAGCATGTTTTAATGTTTGATCAAAGATATATGGAGATGGTTGATTTATGATTGGTGGGAACCCAGTTAGCTGCACCAATTATGCGCAGAATGGCAAATTTCATGCTCAGCTTGCTTGCATTCAGCTTCCCTTTTAAGGGCCAGCTCTTGACTTGATTTGCAGTGATAGTTTGGCACACTTGGTTGTCAGTAACCTCTAGCTCAGGGCAAGCATCATCAGGTCTTCCTAGGAATTTGTTTATTTCAGAGGGAGAGAAATTTACCTTCCTTCCTCTCACATATACACACTTAAAATCAACTGACTTTCCATCAGCACACCCATCAGATAAATTCACTATGAATTCTTTGACAAGAACTTCATAGCAGTTGGTAAACTTTACCACAATATTTATTAGACCAGCTGTTTTGATTAGATCCATGATCTCCTTACATTCCATGGCACTATTTCTCAGTTCTCTTTCTAAGGCGATCCTTTTCAAACATACATACTTCCACCTGTTTGCATTCTCAGGATGGTGAAAGGAGATGTTATCAGTGGAGACTTCAGGGACTTTAGGCATTTTGCTTGAAGAGAGTTTCCTTTTGAGAGGAATGTCTTCAACATCAAACTCAAATTATGATTCCTCATCAGATTCAGAGGGTTCAGTCTCCTTCCTTTTCTTTGCTATTGGTTGTCTCAAAGGTTTTGAGAGACTACCAGCAGGTACTCGAGTTTTCACCTTTCCTTTTTCTTTTGATAATCCAGCCTTCACAGTTTCTACTCCAGTCTTGTTCTCAGACCTGGTTTTCTTATGAACAACATCAGCATTCTTCTCTTTGGACAGGCTTTTGGCAGCATCTTGCTTTCCTTTTCTGTTCATCATCCTTCTAGCTATGCTAGGGTTGAGATTGGCAATTAAGTCATTGTTAGAGTATTCTTCATCAACATCAATAATCGGGGGTTCAACATCCTTCTCAGTAGGTTTCTGGTGATCATCACGATTTTCAGGAGATTTCCTAATGTTGTCATCCGGTGTCTCAACATTCTGAGTGACATTTGGATTCATTTCAACATTTGGACTAGCAGATTCTTGATTCAAAGGTACAGAAATGCCAGGTACAGAGTGATTCTCATTTAGAATCCTAGTGACAAGTCTAGCTATAGCTTGACGAACATAAACTGAACCTTCCCTATTTGTTATTTCTGGAGGAACGGAAAATGATGGTTGAGAGGGTGTTTCCAGTGATTTCTGGTAAACAACCGCTAGTCTTCCAAACTATCGAATAATCTTTGTTAACGCTATTCAATCTCTCTGGTAACTCACAGGATCGACTAGATTGATCCTAGGACTCCTTAGATATTAAGGTTACTCTCACAATCGAACAATTTATTCATGGTTGCTATTGTACAAGTGTTTGGTTTATTTCGATCCCTCTCTCTAAGAGTTTAAAAATGTGGTCAAAATGTATATGAAAACTAAGTTATACGAATAAATGCTAATTGTAATGCTGATTGAAGAGACATATAAAACTGTATGAAAAATGAAGTAAATGGTTTCGATTTACAAAACATTTAACATAAAAGGTTTCTGGAATGTAGAAGTTTAAAATGTGAAGAAAGCGTTTAATGCAAGAAATCTATAAATGATTTTAAGTAAAAGTATGCGCTTGAAAAACAATACTTGAAAGTAAAGATATTGAAAGTGTAACAGTTCTCTGAAATATAAAGTGCTCGAAATATAAAGAAAGCAGTAAAACGTAAAACTTTGAGGAAAAGACTTTGAAATGAAAAGACAGTAAATAAGGAAACTTGCAAATGTTATTCGACAAAAAGAAAAGAGGAAAATACTGGAAATGGTAAAAAGGCTTTCATTAAGTTAGAAATACATGGTGCTATCATACATACATTTCTCTTGCATTCGTTTCCCTTGCCATGTGGTAGTTTGAATGTTATTGAGTATTTTATATAACAGATATGACACACCGAAATCCTAATACTAAGACTTCTATTTATACTAATTCGACCCTAACGGTCTCGCTATAGGATCATGCCACGTTTCGAACATGCAAGACAATGCTTCTTTCATCTTTCCACGTGTCCCCAAATGCTCCAACACATAACTTTCAACTTTGAAAGTCCCGCTTCCATTTGAATTTTAAATGCTTTGGTGTTTCTCCGTTTCGAACGCTCTTCCCAAACCTAGCCTCGCTGTTGTTTCGAGACCCCTTTGGATATGTTCCCATAATCACCGTTCGAAGCTTCAAGCTTTGACACACTTATTCGAAACACTGCTTCTGCAACTTCGAAATATGGCGTTTAATTCCATTTCGATCAGAACTTTTAACTCTTTTGAATTCTAAATAACATTATCAAAATCTTCAGCCAACAAATTTCCCCTTTAAAATATGTATTTCGATCTCTTTGAGAAATACCTATTTTAAACATTTATACAAGATTTTGATAGGATTTTCGAATCATCATAACATTTAATGCATTTGACTCCAGTCACATCAATCATAGCACCTTTTGGGTTCCTTAACCGCCCAGAGTCACTTCACAGCGTGGTGCAGTTATAAGTAATGATTACTTTTAAATCACGCCTATTACCTATATCAACTTCACGCCACCTCTTCATCACACCAACCCATGATCTCCACGTATCACACTTTTACATGGTGGATGCTTAATCTTCTCATTATAAAACATCAATTTAATCTTCCTTTTTCTTTTTTACACTCTAAATCTTTCATACTCTGGATTTTTACTCTTCTTCTCTCATAAAACAATCTAAGCTCTCAAACAACAAAAATGTCTTCTTCCACCTCATCCCAACTCAAGAAAGTCTCCAAGAAGAAAGGAAAAACTACAGGAGCAACCATGGAGAGTAAAATCGTCACCATTCAAGGCCAATCTGCTCTTGCTCCTCAAATGATTTCCAAAGAAAAAGAAATGTTGTACGCATCACAGGTACTCATCCCTACCCATGTTGCTGGTAAGAGGTTAGCCTTAAATGGCCCTCTTACAGTTTTTGAAATACTAAAGGACACCAGGACAATTTTTCCCGTATGTTATAGCTTCAAACCCTTATTCAACAAAATGGATGCCCCTAGGGCAGTAGAATCTCTTAGTTCGAATACCGTAGAAACCCCAACTGTTCCTCCCAAGGACCCATTTGTTTTGGATTATGTGAAAAGCAATTTTAAGCCATTTCGATCTTGCCCTACTTCTGATATTGCTTATCAAAATTGGTTCATGAAAGTAGAAGCCAAAAAATCCCAGCAATGGGAAGAATTAGGCATTTATAACCTCATTAAGCTATCGAAACCTGGATTCACCTATAGCCATCCTCTGCTGTTTGCGTCCCTTTATTTTTGGGATAGTACCTACAACACTTTCCATCTCCCAGGTGGAATGATTACCCCAACCTTCTTCGATATAGCGGCCATTACTGGGCTGTCGCCAGTGGGAGAAACTTATGTTCCTGACAATGAAGAGCACTCCAGCATAATTGACTTCGAAGTCAAGTTAGCCAGCTTTTCCAAATTTATCAGCCATTATCATGCTGAAGGGGACAATGTGTCTGACATAGAGCACATTGCATTCTTAACCCTGTGGCTGTCTAGGTACGTTTTCTGCAGTAGATCCCTGCAGGTAGCTAGTAGGTTCATTCCTTTAGCTAGGGATTTACACGAAAATCGCAAAGTGTGCCTAAGTGAATTACTCTTAGTTGACCTCTATGAGAGCCTGAGGTCAGCTGTTTCGAGCCTCAAATCCCACACCTCCAAAAACATTCTATTAGCTGGCCCATTTTGGTTACTTCAACTATGGCTAAATGCCATGTTCGAACCTTCTTTATCAACCGCCAACACCATAGATGAGCAAGATTCGGAAATAAGTGATAGGATAGTCGAAGGCACTAGGCTTCGAAGACTAACTCCTAATGATGACAAGGATGACTTCAAGGTTCAATTCTCGAAGTACATCATGATACTCTCCAAAAGGCATAAGTTCGAAGAGAGCATGGCGCCTTTTGCTTCGAGGGCTCATGGACCTTCTTGGTTCACCATGGCTCTCTCAGAAGCCATCAAGAGCAAGGAGATCCAAGATGTATGGAGAGCTTTCTTGCTTCCTAGACTCATCTCTTCAAGGATAACCCCAGCTAAGAACCAAATTCTTCTCTTTGCCTACCAACCAAACTTCGTTTCGAGGCAGTTTGGCTTATGCCAACTGATTCCTGAACCTTTGTTCCAAACTGAGAGCGCCATCACATCTGGTCGAACTTTCAAGGCAAGGGAAGCCAAGATCCAGCAAGAACAATATCAAGGCTTTGCCCAATTTGAGCTGATAGCCTTCGAACCTACCCACCTCGCGGCTAAAGGATTTCTGGAGTGGTGGATTAAGTTTTATCAAACTTGTATGTTCGATACACTTATAATTCGACAGAAACTAATTGATGCCTTCGATGTGCAGGTACCAGCAAAGAAAGGTATGTTTACTCATGCCAAAGAGATAAAAGCTTTTCAAAATTATTTTGAAACTACTTACGACCCCACGCGCTTGGACTCCACTGTGCATCAAGCAGCTGAGACCTTGAAGGAAAAATTTAAACAAAAAGTTTCTAAGCTAAAACTTCCTTCAGGGCTGTCACCTGAGGATAGGTATAGGTTGGCATTCGAAATGCATCCACCTAAATTTCCCAGATTACCTACCTCAGAACTGGCTCTGGCTTGGTTTCCCCCATATCCATGGTGGTTTACTTGCAAAGAGATGTTCAAATATCTTCAAAGGAAACCAAAGCCATCTGAGACTGTGACATGGGCTCGATACTGGCTTCATGATTTCCCAGGACACCTTCGATACGACCTTTCTGCCATGTCAATTAAATCTGATCAAGGCACAGGTGCGAATGCTTGGGAAAAATCCCAAATGTCTTTTATTTTCCATATCTTTAACCTTTGCTTTAATTGTTTTGATTTTCAGCTATCAGGATAAAGACCGCTGCCTCGAAATCGAAGGAAGGGAGTGCCTCTCAAGCCTCCATCGAAACTACCGAAAAAGCTAATCCACCCGAAACAACTACTACTGCTGCAACTACAACAACAACAATAACGCCAACAACAACAAGTGCCCCAATTCCAACGGTAATCACTTAGTTTTTGATGCTTCGAATTCACTCAAGCTTTTTTATATCTAACTTCGTTAAAATTCGTTCAGACTAACAAGCTTCCTCCCACTACTCCCAAGAAGCGGAAACCAAGCACTACTGGGGAAGATCCCACTGCTGGAGGAAACTCAAATACTGCTTCGAAGAAGAAGCTAAAGAAAGCTACACCTAAAAGCACTGTTCCGACTAGTGTCTCTGGACTCGACTCCAGGGATGCTGCTCCCTTACCTAAATCCAAAAATCCACCTTCGACCTCCAACCCACCGTTGGAACGCATAGCTAGTAACCTCTCCTCTGAGGGTCCACAGGTAAATCGAACTTCTTCTAAAAATGTTTAACTTCTTATTACCTTGGTGAATGTTTTTCTTTAACATTCTGCTGCTCCTTGCAGAACATCTTGAATCCCACTTCTACCATTTCGACCTCACCGTCCAGAGCTGCTGCTCCGCTTAACTCCTCTCCTCAAGGAGATTCCAGCAATTTGGTCCAAAACAAAGGTTCTTCCAATGTGGCGGTTTTAGCTGGAACTTCTGAACAGCCAGATGACCAAGGTACCTCCATTCCTCTGAAAGAGGTGAACGAAACGATACTTCAAACGTCTGCAGAGGATTCACAAAGGGTTCTTCAAAAGTCCCCTCTTGAAACTCTTCAAGAGGACCCAAAGGATACTCAGACTGAAGAAGAAAAAGCTGATTCTGGGCGAGGATTCGAAGAATCTGCAGACGAAGAATCTGAGGAGGAAAACGCCAATGACGAGGAAAACGTCAATGACGAGGAAAACGTCAATGATGGTTCGACTGCCGGGACGGAGTCTAACGCACATAGCGGCGAAAGGGATGGTATCGAAGTGGTAGATTTGGACGAAGATGAAGAAGACCAAGAGCACGAAGCAAATGAAGGGGATGGTGATGCAATCAACGAAACCCTAGAGGTTGAAACAAACGTGGTTCCCCTACGCGTGGAATTCCCCCAATCCTCTCTGTCTCGAATGACTGACGAGGAACTGGCGCTTCTGAGGCGAAATGACCCCATTGGGTATATGAAGGCAAAGCTGGCTCAGAGGGACGTTCCACTCGCTAGGGCTGGCACAAGTTCAACCAGCTATCCTCTTCCCACAGATGAAAGAGTTGTTCTTCTCAACAAAATTAGGAGAACTATTCTCAATGTGGATATATTCGAAGTGCTTAAGCAAGATAGTACTGCTTGCTATACTATGAAGGAGCTGCTCACAAAGGTTAATCTTTCCAACTGCTCTTTGCCAGTTAGTACTCTCTTGTTTGATCTTCAGAATTTGCTGGACAATGTAACTGGCTACCTTCTCCAAGACGAATCTGCTGCCAAGAAGGTTCACGAGAAACGCATTGCCATGGATGCCGCTTATGAACAAGCTTCGAAGCTTTCTCAAGAAGCTGAGGATCAAGCTATGCATCTGAAGCAGGCGAAAACTGAATATGAGGCTCGAGCTGAGTCCATTCTTATTTGGGAAAGGCAGATTCTGGAACTTCAGCAGAAAGTTAAGGAGGCTAAGGAACAACAACTAGCCTTCGAAACTAATCCTGCAGGTAACCAATTCGAAGAGCTTCTCAACCAGGGGCTTGCAGAAATGGAGACTGCAGAACAACTTAAAGGAGAAGTGGCAACCTTGGAAGGTGCCAGGCGGTTTGCTCAGCAGAAACTTGAAACATTTCGAAGCACCTTTAATCGATTGAAAAATAATGTTTATTTCTAGATTTTTATGTCTATCTGACCATAACTTTGGTTTTTTACATGTAATATTCGAACAACGCCATTTTGGCATTCTATCTTGCCATCTTGGCTTTTTATAATATTTTGTTTACGTTGTTACTATTCGAATCTCCCGCAGGCCTGGCTTATATTTCTTTAAATATTTCCCATTAACCTTTAGGACACGTTTATCATCCAAGAGTTCTTCGACTTCGTATGCATTGTTTGAGAATACTTTTAATATTCGAAAAGGTCCTTCCCAATGAGGTGACCATTTACCTAATGCTTTGTTCTTCTTATCCATAGGCAATATGACTCTCCAAACCAAGTCATTAATAACGAATACTTTTTTCTTCACCCTTTTATTGTATGTTCTGGCCACTCTTTCTTTTTGCCTCATCAAAATTTCCAACGCATGTAATCTAATTTCGTCCAACTCAACTAATTCATTCATCATCATTTCCCAATATAATGCAGCTGGAATTTCGTTTTGTTTCTGGATTCGAACTGATTGCAGATGAATTTCTACTGGTAACACTGCATCATGGCCGAATGTAAGTTGGAAAGGCGTAGTGTTAGTGGCTTCCTTAGGAGATGTTCTACAAGCCCATAACACTTGGTCCAGAGTTTTGTGCCAATTTCTTGGCTTCTTGCCAATATGCTTCTTGATTAATCCTATTATTACTTTATTTGCTGCTTCGACTTGTCCGTTTGCTTGAGCATAATATGGTGTTGATGTTAGCAATCTAAACCCCATTTCTTGGGCAAATCCTTGCATCTTTCTACCAGTAAATACAGAGCCTTGGTCTGTAGTTATACTTTCTGGCAATCCAAACCTATAGATAATGTGCTTTTGTATAAATTCGATAATTGCCTCTTGATCAGCAACTACCAAAGGTATAGCTTCGATCCATTTGGTAAAATAATCTACTCCTACCAAGATATATTTCTGACCTTTGGACGAAGCAGGATTTATCTCCCCTATCAGATCCAATGCCCATCCTCTGAATGGCCATGGTTTGATGATCGAATGCAACTCACTTGCAGGGGCGTGTTGAATTCCTGCATGTTTCTGACATTCCTCACATCCTTTAGCAAAGTCTATGCAATCTTTGAGCATGCTAGGCCAATACAAACCATATCGAAATAGCAACCATTTCATTTTGTGGCCTGCTTGATGTGCCCCACATGCCCCATTATGGATTTCAGACAATGCTAAATATTCCTCACTTTCTCCTAGGCATTTCAATAGTACACCTTCTTGGGTCTTTTTGAACAATTCGTTCCCCATGAGGAGATATGACAATGCTCTATATTTTGTTCTTCTGTCCACTTTTAGAGTTGGGTCTGCTAAATAACTCTTTAATGGACTTCGCCAATCTGTATCTGACAAAGTATTTATGGCTAGAATTTCGAATCCCTGTTTCTCATCATATCCCAATCTCATACTTTCCAGATCCGATGGTGTGAATCTAGTAGCCATAACTCTTCCCCTTATTTCGACCAAATCCTTAAGATTCTTGGTAGATACTTTATAACCTGAAGCCAACTGCGCTAAGTCATTTGCTTCTTGGTTCTCCAATCTTGGTATGTGTTGAATATCCTTGTATTCAAACTTTCTTAATAGCCTATTGACTATGACGAAGTATACCATTAAATTTTCCTTTATGCACTTGTATTCCTTTGTGATTTGTTTGACCACCAATTCAGAGTCTCCTTTAATTTCGACTCTGGTTGCCCCCAATTCCAACAAAGCTTCAAGTCCAACAATGAGCGCTTCATACTCAGCTTCGTTGTTCGAACAACGAGGACCATCCAATTTATACTTGAATTTTGTTGGAATTCCTTCAGGAGAAATTAGAAGGACTCCAACACCACTTCCATTCCTGTGGGTTGAACCATCAAAGTACAATTTCCATGGTTGCATTTCGACGTAACTCATGCTTGTCTGCTCAACCAACGAATGATCCACAATGAAATCAGAAATCACTTGACCTTTCATAGCTTTTAAGGGCATGAAAGTCAATGAATATTCTGTTAAGGCTAGAGCCCACTTTCCAACTCTACTATGCATTATTGGCTTTGAAAGCATATGTTTAATGACATCGAAGTGAGACGAAACATAAACATCAACAGGTTTTATATAATACTTGAGTTTCATACAAGAGAAATATAAACAGAGACATAGCTTTTCTAAATTGCTATATCTGGTCTCTGCATCATTTAGCACTCTACTTAAATAGTATATGGCTCTTTCGACGCCATTGTTATCCTCTTGTGCTAACATACTACCTATGCTAACTTCAGAGGCAGATATGTACAATCTCATGGGCTTCCCCCATAATGGTGGAGACAAAATAGGAGGCTGGGAAAGATATTATTTTATTTTGTCAAACTCCTCCTGGTGAGCTTCGTTCCATTCGAAGGCCTGACCTTGCTTCAGACGAAGTAACGGAGAGAAAGCTTGGGTCCTTCCACTCAGGTTCGAAATGAATCTTCTGAGGAAGTTAATTTTCCCTAGTAGAGATTGCAACTCCCTTTTTGACGCAGGTGCTTTCGTCTCCATTATGGCTTTGGTTTTGTTCTGGTTGATTTCAATTCCTTTCTTGTGGACCACAAAACCAAGAAAATCTCCAGCCTGCACAAAAAATGCACATTTAAGGGGATTCATTTTTAAGCCATGTTTTCTCATTCGTTCGAATGATTGGCTTAAATGATGCAAATGTGCTTCTGCAGATATAGATTTGATGACTATATCATCAATATATACCTGCATGAAGGTTTCGATGAAGTCATGAAAGATTGAATTCATCGCCCTTTGATAAGTTGCCCCAGCATTTTTTAAACCAAAAGGCATCACCACCCATTCGTAGGTGCCTAAGGCTCCTGGGCAACGAAATGCTGTTTTTGCAACATCTTCTTCAGCAATGAAAATCTGGTTATATCCAGAGTATCCATCTAACATGCTCAAGTATTCGAATCCTGCAGCAGAATCTACTAGCATTTCTGCCACGGGCATGGAATATTCATCCTTAGGGGTTGCAGTATTTAAATCCCTAAAATCTATGCAAATTCTTAAAGAACCATTTTTCTTAATAACAGGTACTATGTTTGCTAACCATTCAACGTACCTTGTTGTTCTGATGAATTTGCAGCGCAGCAACCTTTCGATCTCAGCTTTAATTTTTGTGAGAACCGCTGGTGCGAATCTTCTGGGAGTTTGTTTGATGGGCCTCTTGCCATCTTTGATTGGCAGTCTATGTTTGACCAACTCCCTCTTTAAACCAGGCATCTCATCATAATCCCATGCGAAACAATCTTTGTTTTCCTTAAGGACTTCGATCACTTTTTCCTTGAGGCCTGGGCTAAGTTTAGCACTTATGTAGGTTACTCTTTTCGTTTTTTCATCCCCTAAGTTGACTTCTTCGAGCGGGTCCTGTGCCAACATTTTGACACCTGAGTTTATGGGGTCCCTTTCGAAGCCTAAGGGTTCTTTATCATAGATGGCATCCAACCTTTGATCCATCTCCAACTCTTTGATGGGTGAGCATTTCGAACCCCCCCCCCCCCCCCACTAACTTCGTTCGTCTTTACAGTTGATTCATTTATTTCAGCCTCTAAGGCCGCTTTCGATTCATTCTCAGCCATATAGGCCGAAATCCTTTCGAAGAAGGTAGACTCAGTCATGGTTAAGGTTGTCGAAGTTCCAGCCTGCTGGCCGTTTTTGTATAGCACCTTCAACTTCCTCTTCTTCACTGATTATTGTTCTATCCCAGTAAAGGCCATCATGACGAAGTGTCATGTAGTAGTGGGCGTTTCTAGTTTCATTTATCTCATCATTTGGAACACATGGGGCAATCTTTGCCAGATTTTTATCATAATCCCTTTTGTCAACTAAATTGACAGTTGACATAAAATAACTCTGGTCTGCTTTGATGTTTTCCACGATTCCATCATCTCTCCACAGAACTAGTCGTTGATGCATTGACGAAGGAACTGCCCCCACGCCATGGATCCACTCTCTTCCTAGCAGTAGGTTATAGTTGGCCTTGGCTTCGATAACCATAAACATGGTGGGCCTGCAACTTGAGCCTATTGTCAATTCCAACTAGACCACCCCCAGTGTTTTGCCCACTTTTCCCTCATAATTGGATAGAACCATATTATGGGGCTTGATATCTCCTTCGCGGATCTCTAACCTTTTTAGCATGAAATGGGGAATCAGGTTGACTGCAGCACCCCCATCCACTAGAACTTTGTTCACACCATGGACACCTACTTTCGCCCGAATGAAAAGTGGCTTGAGATGATTCTTCATTGCAGGCTCTGGACGTTCGAAGAACGCATTTTGTTCCTCAACAGCCCCATTGTCCATCACGTAGTAGCACACGGGCCTATGTTTCATTAAATCTGTGGTGTCTTCCTCCTCATATTCATTGATTTCGGTTTCCTGCCCAAATTCGCAGGGAAGCACAGACACCACGTTACAGTTCAGGTTGAATGAAGACTCCCCCTCCGATTCGAAGTTATCTGTTATCATATCTTCGTCCTCTTCCGGGCCTGGAGTGTATTCCTTTGGTTCGTCTCGTTGGTCTTCAGAAAAAAGCCTCCTATTGACTGGAGGTTTCTCTTCAGTCTGATTTTTTGGTTTGTTGGTGCTCGATTCACCTTGTATCTTTGTTGAAGTATCCCCTTTGTTTGCCACAGCTTCTCTCTCAGCCTTTCGAATCCTTTGCTGTCTGCGCCACTGGGATCTTGACATGGGGTTCCTTCCTTTGTAATTCTCTAATCTCACTTCCTCCCTTTTTTGTGTGTTGAATTGCCTCCTGTATGTCACAGCATGGCGTGCATTTCGTTCAGCACACCTCCATCTGTCTTTGCCTTTGTCATTTCTGACTTGTAGCCATCTATCGGTTGGTACTTCAGCAGGGAGTTTGAAAGTCACTCTTCGAGCAACTTTGGGGTGAGGGCTATCAGGTCTTCGCTGTTTGTATCTGCTGTCGAAACGCGGGCCCATCTGGGCAGTTTCTTGATGGTTCCAACAAGGGGCGAAGGGGATCGTTTTGAAGGCCCTGGCCATGCTTTGGTCATACACAGCAGAACACCTTGGGCAAACCAAGCACTTAGTTGTCCCTTTGTAGCAGCGAAAAACAAACTCCAACAAACTCTCTCCAGCCTTGGGATAGCACCTAAAAAGTTGGTTATCCTGGCGCCAATTGTTGCCAGTTCGAGCCCTCTGTACCCTTTCGAAATTGGCAGCAATTCTTTGGTTGCAGAGGATGCTGCACCTAGGGCACAATATCATGCCTGGATCTCCTTTGTGGCATGTCATGAGATAGTCTTTGAGAGTAGCATCTCCAGTGTGATTATCCCCCATTCTGTGCTTTTCTTTTTCTAAGTATTTTTCCACTTCCTCCATCTCAGAACGGGGTCTTTCCATATCCACCATATTTATTTCCACATCCCCCTCTTTGGTTTCGTCATCGCCCCACCCTGTGGGCTTTATATCTTCAATCTGGACCTTCGAACTCTCTGGGGCAGAATATTTGACCAGATAGTCAAATTTTCCACTGGGTTCCCCTAGAGTGTCCCATATTTCCTTCTGAAGGGGAACTGGCTGCGTAATTTGGACTTTCTCCAATTCCAGCCTCAAGCCCTCAGTGACTTGTGTCAATCCTTCATTTTGATTCCCTTGGCCTTCAGTAGCCTGGGTTTCTCCTGCAACAGCCACAGGTGAAGCAATCGAAGTGTCTGGCGTATTCTGCATGTCTTTAGTGACTTCCTCGCTGACTTCGACCATCACCCAGTTTTCGACTCCAGTGTCCTTCTCTCCTGTTAGGGCGTCGCTTCGATCAGTTTCCACCATGTTGACCTCTCCAATGCATGCAGGCTCGGAGTAGTTGGTGTCTGCGACGTCCAAAGGATCTTCGTCCACTTTCATCTTCACCTTATCAGCAAACTTTAGTTTGCCATCTTTGATCGCGTTTTGAATCAAGTCCCTGAAAAGAAAACATTGTGAGGTCTTGTGGCCTAGGAAACTATGATATTTGCAAAATCCCCTTTTCTTCCTCTGATCCAAGGGAGGTATTTTGACATTTGATGGCACAATTAGTTGGCCATCCTTGACAAGCAAGTCAAAAATTTCGTCACACTTAGTGACGTCGAAGGTATAAACCTTCTTTGGAAACTTGTCACTTTTCTCATTTTCAACAATATCTTTCCCTTTCGTGGGAACTAACATTTTGCAGGAGTAAGGCGGGGCCTGTTTTAATTCAGCGAGGTCGATTTCGACCCCTTCGAATTCGAATTCAGGATATTCTTCTACTTCCTCAGTCCCAACATAGGAAATCCTTTCTTTCTTACTATTCTTAAAGACTCTAGCTTTTTCGGCTTTTAGTCTTTCGACCTGTCGAACCCTATCGGCTAATTGAGCCATATCCCTCAAATACTGAGTGTCTAATTTCTTTCGAATAGAATAATCCAAACCCCCAGCGGCCATTTCGACTAACTCATGTTCAGGCACTACTGTGTAACATCTGGATTTTAACAGCCTAAATCTATTCAAATAATCATCTACGGGTTCAGTGAACTTTCTCTTAACACTGGCCAATTCCTTCAAACTTATTTTCGATTGTCCCATGTAAAATTGTTCATGGAATAATCTCTCTAAAAGGGTCCAAGTATCAATAGACCCAGGAGGCAACGTGGTAAACCAAGTGAAGGCGTTTTTTGTCAAGGAACTTGGGAAGTATTTGATCCTGAGATCTTCATTATTGGCTATATCTCCCGCTTCGGTTAGATATCTCGCTATGTGTTCGACTGTTGACTCGTTGGTATCCCCAGCGAACTTTGTAAATTTAGGGACTTTGTATCCCCTTGGTAAATCAGTATGCATTATACAATCCAATATAGGAGAAGCGTAATTTGGCCTCCTCATTCCCGTATTGAGGCCATTCTGGGCCATGATCCTCTCTATCATGGTGGTTAGGTTATTTTCTGCCAAGATGTTATCGTTTCGAATCCTATGAACGACGGCATCGGCATCTTGATTTCGACCAACCAAAACAACTCCCCTAGGTTGTTCTTCTCGAAATTCTGGGGCTTCTGGCCTTTCGATCCTTGCCCCTGGTTCCATAACTTCCCTTTGTGGACCCGGAATTATTGGGGCTTCTAACCTTGGTGCTCTGGCCCCTAAGTTAGCTTCTTCTCTGGGTGGTCTATGAATTGGGTCGTTAGCAATTTGTTCTATAACAGGCATGTTTGTTCGAAATCCCACCTGGTTCTGCCTACGCCTTTCTGTGGGAGCAAAGAAATCTGCTATTCGACTCATATTGTCAGCGTTTTCCCTGTTCGTCACAGTCACATTCTGAACTATTGGGGCAAATATTTCCTGCATGGTTTGCGCTAACACCCCTATCATATTGTGGTTGCTGTCATCCATCAATTGCCTAAAAGCCAACTGGTTATCTGTGGTTAGGATAGGCAACGTGCTATAACCCACTGACCCTTGGTTATTTGTCATAAATTGGTTCGCCCCAGACCCAGATCCTAGTTGTGGGGATGAATTCGATGTGGAATTGTGTAAACCTGCCATAAAAGATGTTGGCATTCCGTAAGAAGAACTTCTAATTCTATTCCCATCGAAGCCGGGTGGTCTAGTTAATGGTGTGGCGAAATGGGATTGTGTTCCTGGTGGTGGAACGAATCCCCCAGGGTAGCCCATAGTTCCAGTATTTCCTAAGATCGAACTGTTAGTTGATATGCCACTTACTCCATTAGTGGCTATGTTACTGGTTGAAGATGCAACAGACTGTGCATTCGAAGGGATTACATTAGATGTTCCACTCGAAATGGACGCGTTAGTGCCTGTTGCATGTGGGCCACCTTGGTCTCCTTGTTGATTGTCTGAATTAGACATTTTGTCCAAACGTTTTCTTCTGGATAAAGGTTGGTTGCTGTTGGTTATCTTACCACTTCTCAGGTTCATAAAACAGCAAACTTCTTAGGTTCCTACGTTTTTTAGATGGCTACGTCTCGACAATCCTTAATTCTGATATCCAATTATTTGTCCCACCAGGTGTGCCAATTTGTTTCCAGTGATTTCTGGTAAACAACCGCTAGTCTTCCAAACTATCGAATAATCTTTGTTAACGCTATTCAATCTCTCTGGTAACTCACAGGATCGACTAGATTGATCCTAGGACTCCTTGGATATTAAGGTTACTCTCACAATCGAACAATTTATTCATGGTTGCTATTGTACAAGTGTTTGGTTTATTTCGATCCCTCTCTCTAAGAGTTTAAAAATGTGGTCAAAATGTATATGAAAACTAAGTTATACGAATAAATGCTAATTGTAATGCTGATTGAAGAGACATATAAAACTGTATGAAAAATGAAGTAAATGGTTTCGATTTACAAAACATTTAACATAAAAGGTTTCTGGAATGTAGAAGTTTAAAATGTGAAGAAAGCGTTTAATGCAAGAAATCTATAAATGATTTTAAGTAAAAGTATGCGCTTGAAAAACAATACTTGAAAGTAAAGATATTGAAAGTGTAACAGTTCTCTGAAATATAAAGTGCTCGAAATATAAAGAAAGCAGTAAAACGTAAAACTTTGAGGAAAAGACTTTGAAATGAAAAGACAGTAAATAAGGAAACTTGCAAATGTTATTCGACAAAAAGAAAAGAGGAAAGTACTGGAAATGGTAAAAAGGCTTTCATTAAGTTAGAAATACATGGTGCTATCATACATACATTTCTCTTGCATTCGTTTCCCTTGCCATGTGGTAGTTTGAATGTTATTGAGTATTTTGTATAACAGATATGACACACCGAAATCCTAATACTAAGACTTCTATTTATACTAATTCGACCCTAACGGTCTCGCTATAGGATCATGCCACGTTTCGAACATGCAAGACAATGCTTCTTTCATCTTTCCACGTGTCCCCAAATGCTCCAACACATAACTTTCAACTTTGAAAGTCCCGCTTCCATTTGAATTTTAAATGCTTTGGTGTTTCTCCATTTCGAACGCTCTTCCCAAACCTAGCCTCGCTGTTGTTTCGAGACCCCTTTGGATATGTTCCCATAATCACCGTTCGAAGCTTCAAGCTTTGACACACTTATTCGAAACACTGCTTCTGCAACTTCGAAATATGGCGTTTAATTCCATTTCGATCAGAACTTTTAACTCTTTTGAATTCTAAATAACATTATCAAAATCTTCAGCCAACAGAGGGTTTACCAGATGAAGAGGCTTGTGACCTTCTTGCATGTCTGGTTCGCAGCTTCTTGACCTTAGTGGGGTCAGCTGCCAGTTCATGAAGAGGAGTTATCTCCAGAACATCAGAATCCATGCAGTTTGTGATTGCCCTAGGTTCTCGATCAGAGGATGCGGAAGAAGCAGTCGCCTTTGAAGAGGATGATGACATGGATAGTTGATACATTTTGAGTGTTTTAGAAAACAGGTAACAGTGATAGAGAAGTCTTCGTTTGAGAGATTGAAGATTATTGCAGAAACGCGAGAGGAGGGAGATATATGAATGTCTATTCAACTTCTTAAAATTTTGGAAAGAAATAGAGAAGCAGATGGTTAGCCCAATCAGAGTAGACTTAACTAAAATATCTCTCTCATCCCTTATTTTAAGCAAAATTAATTGCTACATTTCTTCATGTTGGCAAATACCCAGCTTGCCCCTCAAATTTTCAAATTGATTTACATCAAGTGCCTTGGTAAAAATGTCAGCCAGTTGTAGTTCAGTGGCAGCATGCTCCAGTTTAATCGTCTTCTCCTCTACAAGATCTCTGATGAAGTGATGTCTAATGTCAATATGCTTGGTCCTGCTATGCTGAATAGGATTCTTGGAAATGTTGATAGTGCTCAGATTGTCACAATACAATGTTATAACATCTTGTGTGACATTATACTCAGTAAAGCATCTGTTTCATCCAGATCATTTGAGAACAGCTACTACCAGCTGCTATGTATTCAGCTTCAGCAGTAGATAGAGACACACAGTTCTGTTTCTTGCTGAACCAGGAGACAAGATTATTTCCTAAGAAGAAACATCCTCCAGAGGTGCTCTTTCTATCATCGGCACTTCCAGCCCAATCAGCATCACAGTAACCAGTCAGAGTTGGTTCACATCCATGAGAGTACAACAAGCCATGGTTGTAGGTTCCACTCACATACTTCAGAATTCTCTTCACTTGGTTGATATGACTTACTTTGGGTTCAGCCTGGTATCTTGCACATACTCCAACTAAAAAAGCAATGTCAGGTCTGTTGGCTGTTAAGTATAGCAGACTTCCTATCATGCTTCTATACAAGCTTTGGTCCACCTTAACCCCACTTGAATATTTAGACAGCTTTAAGTGAGTAGGTGCAGGAGTCCTTTTGTGACTAGCATTCTCCATCCCAAACTTCTTGACAATGTTCTTTGCATACTTGCTTTGAGACAGAAAAATTCAGTCTTCCATCTGTGTGACTTGCAGTCTAAGAAAGTAGGTCAATTCTCCCATGAGGCTCATTTCAAATTCAGCTTGCATCTGGTCAGCAAAATGTTTAACCATTTTATCTGACATTCCCCCAAACACTATGTCATCAACATATATTTGAGCTACCATTATCTCTCCTCCTTCATTTTTGACAAAAAGAGTTTTATCCAAGCCTCTTTTCCTGTATCCTTTGTCAGAGAGGAATTTTGTCAACCTGTCATACCATGCTCTAGGAGCTTGTTTCAGGCCATATAAAGCTTTCCTCAATTTGTAGACATGATCAGGGCAGTTTGGATCCACAAATCCTTTAGGCTGTTCCACATAAACTTCCTCATTTAAGTACCCATTTAGGAAGGCACTCTTTACATCCATCTGAAATAACTTGAACTTAAGGAGACAAGAAATTCCCAATAGGAGTCTGATTGATTCCAGTCTGGCTACAGGAGCAAAAGTATCGTCAAAATCAACCCCTTCAACTTGAGTGTATCCTTGAGCAACAAGTCTTTCCTTATTCCTGGTGACAATTCCTTCAGCATCTGATTTGTTCTTGTAGATCCATTTTGTGCCAATGATGTTTGTTCCTCTTGGTGTAGGAACTAACTCCCATACTTCATGTTGCTTGAATTGGTTCAATTCATCTTGCATTTCTCCAATCCAATATTCATCAATTAAAGCCTCCTTAACATTTCTTGGTTCAATCTTAGATACAAAGCAAGAGTTTGAGATGATTTCTCTAGATCTTGTAATGATTCCACTGTTAGGATCTCCTATGATGAGTTCCTTAGGATAATCTTTCTGAATTTTGATGGAAGGGTCTTTGTTAGCTTCCTTTGATTCAGATTCTGATGAAGTAGTTTTAGGAATATCATCCTTTTGAGTTGAAGTCTCAAAGAATGTCTCAACATTATATGGGACATTTGTTTCCTCATGGTAATCATCAACTATGACATTTATAGATTCCATCATAACTTTGGTCCTGGAATTGAATACCCTATAAGCTCTGCTGTTGGTAGAGTATCCTAGGAATATTCCTTCATCACTTTTAGGGTCCATCTTTCTCCTTTGTTCACGATCTGTCAGAATATAGCATTTGCTTCCAAATACATGGAAGTACTTCACTGTAGGCTTTCTTCCTTTCCAAAGTTCATAAATGGTGGATGGTGTTCCCTTTCTCAAGGTGACCCTGTTATGGACATAACAGGCTGTATTCATAGCTTCAGCCCAAAAATGAATAGGAAGTCTTTTGGCATGTATCATTGCTCTGGCAGATTCCTGTATAGTCCTTTTTTTCCTTTCCACAACTCCATTTTGTTGAGGAGTTATGGGTGAAGAGAATTCATGATTAATTCCTTCTGAGGAGCAGAACTCGTCAAACATACTGTTTTCAAATTCCTTGCCATGATCACTTCTGATTCTGACAATGCATCCTTCTTTTTCTCTTTGAATTCTTTTGCACAGTTCCTTAAATACTTCAAATACATCAGACTTTTCTCTAATGAAGTTAATCCAGGTGAATCTGGAAAAATCATCCACAACAACATAAGCATATCTTTTTCCACCAAGACTTTCTACTTGCATTGGTCCCATCAGATCCATATGTAGAAGTTCTAACACCTTAGAGGTGGTCAGATGTCTTGACTTTGGATGTGACATTCTAGTATGCTTTCCAACCTGACATTCACCACAGACTCTCCCTTCATAAATTTGCAGCCTTGGAATCCCTCTGACTGCTTCAATGGATATAATCCTTTTCATTCCTCTTAGATGTAAATGACCAAGTTTTTGGTGCCACAGTTTCACTTCTTTTTCTTCTTTGGAAATAGAGCACACAGAAGAATAATTAGTGTTCTCAGACTCCCATAAGTGGAAGTTGTCTTTAGATCTGACTCCTCTCATTACAACTTCTTGTTTCTCATTAGTTACAAGACATTCAGACTTGGTGAAGTTGACCTTGAATCCTAGATCACATAATTGACTGATACTTATGAGATTAGCAGTCAAGCCTTTTACCAGCAATACTTCATTTAGGTTTGGAACTCCAGGGCAGTCCATGTTTCCAACTCCTTTGATTTCTCCTCTAGAACCATCTCCAAAAGTCATATAACTAGTAGTGTGAGGTTTAACATTATTGAGAAGATTCTTGATTCCAGTCATGTGTTTAGAGCATCCACTGTCAAAGTACCAGTCTTCCTTTGCAGAGACTCTAAGGGAGGTGTGAGCTATCAGGGCAGTAGCCTTTTTTTTCCACTGTTGAGTATATGGTGCCTTGTTAGACTTAGGTTTGACAACTGGGGTCTGATTAGGATATCCATATAATCTGAAGCAGAATGGCTTTATGTGACCAAACCTCCCACAATGATGGCATCTCCATCTTTGATACTTTTTCTTCATATTTCTCTGTTCTCGATGTTGAGTGCTATGTTGTGACATCTGCTTTGACATTTGTTTATCAGGCCTGATCTTCTTCTTGTCTACAATAGATTTCTTTGCTGCCACAAATCCTAGACCAGACTTGTTTCCCACATTTTGTCCAACCTGAAGGATTTCTTCTAATTTGTCAGTTCCATTTGTCAGCATCTTGACAGATTTGGTCATCTGGTCAAGTTTTGAGTTTAGCATTTGAACTTCCCCTTCTAGATGACTTATAGTATCAATGCCTGCCTTCTTCTCAGCCTCCAACTTTACTATGAGTTTTGTTTGTCTCTCATTTTACTGACAGACTTCAGCACTTCTGATACATAACTTCTTGTAGGAGTCAGCCAGTTCTTCAAATGTCACTTCCTAATCATTAGAGTAACTATCAGAGTTACAAATACCAGTTAGCGCAGTAACTAGTTTGGAAGATTCTTCTTCAGAATTACTTTCTGAGTCACAGTCAGACCAAGTAACAGACATTCCTTTCTTTTGTTTCTTAAGAAAGGTAGGACATTCAGCTCGAATGTTCCCATATCCTTCACATCCATGGCATTGAATTCCTTTGCTTTGATTTCCCTTCTCTTCAGACTTTGGTCTTCTGCTGGAGTCATAGAATCTGTTAATGCCAGAAGGGATGTTCTTAACATTTGACCTTGACTTTGGGTCCATTCTCTTGATGAGTTTGTTGAACTGTCTTCCAAGCATGGCTATAGCTTCTGAAATATTTTCTTCTTCATCCTCTTTGTTTTCATCTTCAGTATTAGATACAAGTGCTATGCTCTTGTTTTTCTTGTCGACATTGTCACTGATCCCCATCTCAAAGGTCTGAAGTGACCCAATGAGTTCATCCACCTTCAAGTTGCAGATATCCTGAGCTTCCTCTATAGCAGTCACCTTCATTGCAAATCTTTTAGGCAAGGATCTAAGAATCTTTCTCACCAGCTTTTCTTCTGACATCTTTTCTCCCAATGCTCCTGAGGTGTTGGAAATTTCCAAGATGTTCATGTGAAACTCATGAATGGTCTCATCTTCCATTATCCTTAGGTTCTCAAATTTGGTAGTCAGCATCTGAAGCCTTGACATTTTTACTTTGGATGTGCCCTCATGGGTAGTTTTGAGAGTGTCCCAAACCTCCTTGGCCAGTTCACATTGATGTACTAGTCTGAATATGTTTCTATCAATTCCATTGAACAAGGCATTTAATGCTTTGGAGTTACCCAGGGCTAACTCATCTTCTTCTTTGCTCCATTCTTCCTCAGGTTTCAGACTGGTCGTCCCATCTTTCCCAGTTATGGTGGGATGGTTCCATCCTTTGTCAGCAGCTCTCCAAGCTTTTTTATCCAGTGATTTTAAGAAGGCAATCATACGAGGTTTCCAGTAGTCATAATTTGATCCATCCAGAATGGGTGGTCTGTTTCCAAATCCTCCTTCTTTGTCCATAGCGCCAGAAAGTAATATCCCTTGATCTCACCCAGTAAGATAGGCAGGGTGCCTGCTCTGATGCCAATTGAAATTCTGGCAGCAGATACTTAATGTCACAGTGAATGTTATGACACCGTATCTGACACTCTTCAAGACAGTAAATCTAAAAGCAGTAAAGAACACAATCAATTGTTTACCCAGTTCAGTGTGCAACAACACCTACTCTGGGGGCTACCAAGCCAGGGAGGAAATTCACTATAAGAGATATTAATTCAGGAATAAACCAACCAGTTTATCTCCTTCACTTAAGACCTACCCAATGTAACTTCAATCTAAGTTCAACTTAAACCTGAGTTCCTACTCACTCCCCCTCAATCACAGCAGTGATACTAAAGAATTGACTAATAAAATTATGAAGACTCTCTTCAGAACATACACTTGATTTTGCTTCACAGCTTTTAATCAAGTAACACAAACACTCGTGCTTCAAAGCTTTGAGTGATACACAACCCTAACTTGACTTTGCTTCAAAGCTTTAATCAAGTGACATAAGCACTCGTGCTTCAAAGCTTTGAGTGATACACAACCCTTACAATCAAATCCTACTCCAAGTCACTTATCACAATGATAATTGCTTGGATTACAGTAGTTACAACTATACAGTCCCTTATTGATCTTCTGTCAAAAGTCTTTCACCAACAGTCTTCATGAGGAATATATAGGCAGTTATTCTTCAGTTAGGGCATCCACAAAAATAGCTAGGGTTAATTAGGGTTAACCTCAAGACTTGGTCATAGGACTTTAACAACCAGATTAGGGTTAAGCAAAGTTAACCTAAGTCCACGTGAGAATCTGATCTGGACTGAATAAACCAGATTCCTGAAAATTCTCAGAAATAACAAATCTGCACAAATGTTAGTTCAGTACAGGGTGTCTTAACATTGGTTATGACAACAAGAATCCTATTTACTGAATTTGGTAGAATGAAATAAATATGATCATTGCATAATGATCAGCTAAACACTCATATTGAGTAGCTCCTGTATGACATTCTTTTTCTGCAGAATGTACCTTGTATCCCAGAATGTTATGACATCAGTCATGACATTCACACAACTGGTTTTACCAAAAAAACATGCCAACAACCAAACACTTACAATAAAATTGAATTGAAAGAGAAACGAAATTGAATTGATAAATTAAAAACCTCAGAGCATCGGAACACGATTACAGTAGATCAACTCCGGATGATTAGTTCTTCATTCAAGCGTACAAGTCAAAGTTTTTTTCTGAATAATGAAAAGGTAAAAACTAAATTACTATAGCGGCTGCTAGGTATAGCAAGGACAAGGATTCGGTTCATAACCCAACTGGGTCAAAAACATAACCCAGATCCAAAACAAATGACACAAAACTTAAATATAAAATGCTGCAACCTCAACGAATTTTATGGCCCTTCTACATTCCGATTCAGCTCTCGACTTCTAAATGAAAATCGTAGCTCTTTCTCTTAGCTTTCCAACAACTGGTAGCCCGCCTTATTCCGACTCTCGTAGCTCAAGTTATGAATTTATTTGTGCAAACTGCTAATGCTGAAAACAAAGTGCGAAAATAAAATAAGAGTAGAAATAAACTAAAATAGAAAAACACTATAAAATACAAAAATAAGCTAAACAAATCATAGAAATGCATAAGTACAATCATGGAAGAATGTGCATCAAAATTCACTGATCAAATTCCCCCACACTTGAACTTTTGTACTCCGAGCAAAATAAAATCAAAAGAAACACAATAGCATCATCAGCTACTCATTCTAGGCTACAAACTCTTCTTCGGTCAAAATTGCATCAATAGGTACTAATCTTGCATACTAAGGATATCGTAGGAACACTAATCTTGTCTCTTGAATATGCAAACCAATTCGAATCATATTATTATGCCAAAGTTTAACTTACTCATCCTCTTTTTTGCTCTTTTTCATTCAGGCGCAATCACATTAAGTCTGTTATCTCCACATACTCATAGCAAGACGACCCGTTAGGGACTCTGATCCTTTTTACATGGGGTTCTGGTACTTACATGGTATAACCCTTTGCTTACTCGATTGTAGTTGCGGGGGATCGGACCGTAATCTTCCCTACCAAGTTCAGCACCAGAAACCGCTTAACCAACTAACAACGAGTCTTATTATCAACTTTTTTGTAGGTTCTATGACCGTTGGATTAAGTGACCCGGTGAGGGTCACTAAACTTAGAAGGTGAATTCCTTTTTCTTTCCTTTTTTTTCCAAATAAAACTTGAATCACTCACTTATTTTCATCGGCTTCCCTGCGTAGAGTGCGTGTGAGATGGTGTTGACTGCTGAAATAAACTACTCAAGAGCTATTCAAAGATGAGAATTCAAGGCTACATCATAATAAAAATTCAAATTAACTTCCATATGCATGAGACTTACAGTGTTAAGACGATACCAATCTTGTGAATTTTTCCCAAGTCTCCACAACTAACCTCATATTAATCTATAACCCAAAACTTTCAAAAAATGCATATTTTTTTTATAACTGAAAATAAAACAACGAACAAAAGTAAAGAAAACAAAACAAATAAATAATTATCTCCCCCACACTTAAAACACACATTGTCATCATTGAAAGAAACAAGCATAAAATAAGAGAGAGGAGAGAGAGAGAGGAAAGAACACACCCAAGAAGTCAAGGCGGATAGATGATCGCATAAGTAGCCTTTCCCAACGAGAGCACTTTTATAGTTTCCTCTTCCAACGTGGGACTCTCATGGAATAGCTTGAGGCGGTCTCCTTTGACTTTACAATTTTTATCAGTACCTTCACTTTTTATTCCTGGATCAAAGAATGTTCTTCTAAAAGTAAAAGTGTCAAATGGGCACGTGAACGTGATCTCATCTTTCACAACATCAAGGATCAAAAGGTTACGGGGCTGCCTCACTGCTTTTGTTACATCTTCAAGTGAGATCCTATACATGCACATGGACGAAATAATATCATAAATATCATCTAAGGTCCATCCAATTCCTTTCTTATGCTTCTTCAAAACCTGCAAAAATTTACTTTCTTGATCAAAATAAAGTTTAGAAGAAATTATAACCGGGAGTTTTTCATTCATCGCTAGATAAGCATAATTAAGATTTTCAGGAATTAGTTTCAGCTCTCGGAAAGGTGGTTGTTTAATGGATGGTTTGTTTCAGGAAGTCGGAGTATCGAGAGCTTCTTCCACATGAACAACTTCATTTGGAACCTCATCTGCAGTAAGAATATCAACTTGCAAGGCGGCCTCAATTTCAGCACAAACAGCAAATTTTAATATCAGTACAAACATCACAAGAGTAAACATCATCAAAATCAGATAATGATGGAAAATCATATGCAAATAAATCAATACAAGTATCATCAACAGTCTCAGAAAGCAACTCTATTGGAAAAACAGAATTCTCTTCCAAGGGTTGTTGGTTAGATCCTTGAGCTTGTTGCATGATATTCATCAAAGAGGCAAGTTATTCAATCTGTGTTTGCAAAGTCTAGAGAGTAGAATCTATTTGTTGTTCATACTGGAGGTTATTTGCAGCCATTTGTTTGACAATATCCTCTAGTGAAGGTTCAGAAGGTTCTGAGAACACAACCTGGAATTCCTTCAGATGCTTATGTGGATCCTCACCTATAAGACTATTAAGCTTTGACAACAAGTGTATTAAATCAGATTTCGATTCAAAAGGTGTATCAGTGGTAGGATAGTTAATACATAAACTATTATAGTTCATATCAGGGACAACCAACTGCCTCAAAGTTCTTTGTTCAGCCATGTTATCAATAAACACATAAATACCAACTATGTCCCAAACAGGCAGAAACAAATAGAAAGAAGGAAAACGATTAAAATAAATTCAAAAAATAAAATAACACCAAATTTAATCTAATTAGGCAAAATAACAATTTTGAAAAAAAAATTCGATTTTTTTCGACTCTATGTAAACAATAAAAAAAATTCGTTAAAAATAGAAAAAAGAAGAATTTGCGATTTTGAGGGTCAAAATTTTTTAGAATGTTTTTCTAAAGGAGTACTGTTCGTCGATTTTTTTCTAAACTTCTGGAAAAAATTCAGAGCAAATCAAAACAGTAGGTTTCAAACTTACCTGGTAGGCTGAAAAACTGTACTGCAACCGAAATTACAACCCTGAAAATCAACAAACACAAAAAAAAAAGACAAAAAATAGCAATAACACTATACTTATGACTAAAATATTAATTAATAACAACAAGAGTCCCCGGCAACGACGCCAATTTTGATCCGCTATCGCACACAGATCAAAAACAAGTATTTTGTAAAATGCAGTATAGCGACAATGGCTCAAGTCGTATCGCAAGGATTCTTGATTTTATTATTAACTAATTGAAATCTAATGGGGGGTTGGTTTTAGGATCGATTCATAACACGAAATAAGTGATTAAAATAAGTGATTATAAAAATAAGTCGATCTATTGTTTTCAGGTTCCTGCTAATCATTGGTTTTTACCTTATCAATTCCCTAAGCGGCTTCGACCTCTATTCGATTTCAATACCAATTGACAAGTGCAATAGATATAAAATAGATTGAATTCCCATTCTGAATTAAGAAAACGGATTAATATAATCGTGAATTAAGCAAACACGATATAGAACGCGATTTAACGACTAAGCGACGTAAACAACAATTAAAGATTAGGAATACAATCATACGAATTTAATTAAGACATTCCCTAAAATAATACATTAAGAAAATACAATTTCATAAAATAGAATTGAAAGAGAAACGAAATTGAATTGATAAATTAAAAATCTCAAAGCATTGGAACACGATTATAGTATATCAACTCTGGATGATTAATTCTTCATTCAAGCGTACAAGTCAAAGTTTTTTCTGAATAATGAAAAGGTAAAAACTAAATTACTATAGCGGCTTCTAGGTATAGCAAGGACAAGGATTCGGTTCATAACCCAACTGGATCAAAAACATAACCCAGGCCCAAAACAAATGATCCAAAACTTAAATATAAAATACTGCAACTTCAACGAATTTTATGGCCCTTCTACATTCTGATTCATCTCTCGACTTCTGAATGAAAATAGTAGCTCTTTCTCTTAGCTTTCCAACGACTGGTAGCACACCTTATTCCGACTCTCGTAGCTCAAGTTATGAATTTATTCGTGCAAACTGCTAATGCTGAAAATAAAGTGCAAAAATAAAATAAGAGTAGAAATAAACTAAAATAGAAAAACACTATAAAATACAAAAATAAGCTAAACAAATCATAGAAATGCATAAGTACAATCATGGAAGAATGTGCATCAAAATGCACTGATCACAACTTCACAATTACTCTGGTGTAAATCTCTGCAAACTTTGAAATCAGATAAGTGATGTTAATAGGTATAAAGTGTGCCGACTTCGTAAGCCTATCAACAATCACCCAGATCGAATCATGTCCTCTCAAGGTACTAGGTAAACCCGTTACAAAATCCATTGAAATGTTATCCCATTTCTATTCTAGAATCTCTAACGGTTGCATCAACCCTGCAGGCTTCTAATGTTCAACTTTCGACTTCTGACAAGTTAAACATGCATACACAAACCGAGCCACATCACTCTTCATCCCATGCCACCAAAACAAATTATTCAAATTCTGATACATCTTTGTAGCTCCTGGATGAATACTCAACTTGCTTATATGACTCTCTTCAAGAATCACTTTCTTCATCTCTGCATCATCAGGAATACAAATTCGATTATGAAATTTCAACACACCTTGCGCATCTAACTTAAAATCACTGTTCTCAGACTGATCGATCCTAACCATCGAATCTACCAACTTCACATCTAACTTCTGAGATTCTTTGATACTATACACAAATTCATTATTAATCTTTAACATTCCCAACATAACACTTCGCGGTGTCACTTCACAAACCAAACTCAAATCTCAGAGTTGCTCAATCAACTCCAACTCTTTAACCATCATTGCCGACATGTGCAAAGTCTTTCGACTTAAAGCATCGGCCACAACATTAGCTTTTCCTAGATGATAATTTAAACTGAAATCACAATCCTTCAACAATTCTAACCACCTTCGCTGCCTCATATTCAACTCTTTCTGATCAAAAAGATACTTCAAACTCTTATGGTCACTAAACACTTTAAATCTAGAACCATAAAGATAATGCCTCCAGATTTTCAACACAAAGACAACTGCAGCCAATTCTAAATCATGCGTAGGATAATTCTTTTCATGAGTCCTCAATTGCCTCGACGCATAAGCAACCACCTTACTATTCTGCATGAGCACACCACCTAACCCCATCAGACAAGCATCACAATACACAACAAAAGGCTCTCCTGGATTAGGCAAAGTCAAAACTGGAGCCGACGTCAATCTCTTCTTCAACTTGGTAAAACTTTCTTCACATCGAATATCCCATGCAAAAGCTTTACCCTTACAAGTCAACTTAGTCAATGGAAGTGCCAACTTAGAAAAACCTTCGATAAACCGTCTATAGTAACCGGCTAATCCCAAGAAGCTTCTAATCTCGGTAATTGACTTTGGAGCTTCCCATTGCAACACAACATCGACTTTAGAAGGATCCACGGCAATGCCACCACCAGAAATGACATGACCAAGGAAACTAACCTCTTGCAACCATAATTCACACTTGGACAACTTCGCGTACAACTTCTTCTCTTTCAAAACTTGCAATACAACTCTTAGGTGCTCTTCATGTTCTTCTTCCGATTTAGTGTAAATCAGAATGTCATCAATGAATACCACCACAAATCGATCCAAATAAGTATGAAAGATACGATTCATGTACTCCACGAATACTCCCGATGCATTGGTCACACCAAAAGGCATCACCAAAAACTCGTAGTGTCCATACCGAGTTCTGAATGCGGTCTTCTGAATATCATCTTCTTTCACTCTAATCTGGTGATATCTTGACCTCAAATCAATCTTAGAAAACACACTTGCACCCACCAATCGATCCATCAAGTCATCAATTCTCATAAGCGGATACTTGTTCTTAATCGTCACTTAATTCAACTGTCTATAATCAACACAAAGTCTCATACTTCCATCTTTCTTCTTTACCAACAACACAGGCGCTCCCCACGGTGATACACTTGGTCTTACAAACTTTTTCTCAAGCAACTCTTCTAACTGTTACTTCAATTCAGACAATTCAGATGCAGACATCCTGTACGGTGCCATAGAAACAGGTATGGTACCAGGTACAAGATCAATCGCAAGTTCAACTTCTCTTTATGGCGGTACACCAGGAATTTCATCCGGAAACACTTCAGGAAATTTGCGCACCACCTGCAACTCCTCAATTCTAACTTGGTTCTCCATTGATAACGATGACATCAATGAGAACATCTGCGCTTCGTCTTGCATCAATTGCCATAACTGTTTACCAGTCAACAAACCAACTCCTTCCTCTTCAACAGTAGAAAACCTCACAGACTTGTCATAGAAATTGACATGAACATAGTTATACTCGAACCAGTTCATACCCAAGATCACATCCAATCCTCTTAATGGCAAACAAATCAAGTCAACAACAAAGTCTTTGCCGAAGATCGACAAAGGGCAATTCAAACACACTCGAGAAGTAGTCACTGATCCCTTAGCTGGAATCTCAGCGACGATTTCTCCATTCATGAAAGACAACATAAGACCCAATCTTTCAACATAATCATCAACAATAAAACAATGAGTAGCACCGGTATCAATTATAGTAATTAAAGGCGCACTATTAATGAAACATGTACCTCTAATGAGTCTGTCCTCACTAGTTGACAGAGTCCCAGCCAAAGCAAACACTTTTCCACTGGTTTGCGCCTTCTTGATCTCTGGGCGCAACCCATTCTCAAACTTGATGCACTTTGAAAACTCAGTATCTGCCTCACTATAGTGCGGATAAAACATAGCCAACTCAGAAAACTTTGCAGCATACTCAACAACTGACATACTCCCTTGCTTCAGCTCAAGAAACTCAATTTCCTTCTTACCACAAACATCTTTAGGAAAATACTTCCTCAAAAATTCCCTACAAAACACAGCCCAAGTGACATTCTCACCCGCAACTTCCAATCTTTGACAAGTCTCTAACCACCACTCATCAGCCTCGGCCGCTAGCATATGAGTACCATAATGAACCTTTTGCGTTAGAGTGCAGTTCATCACACGAAAGATTCTCTCAATCTCTTTCAGCCAATCCAACGCTCCGTTAGGATCATACTTACCCTTGAAGGTAGGCGGATTCTCCCTTTGGAAAGTCGCCAAATTGCGAGATCCAGCATTCTCGTCAGCATTCGGCTGATTCTGCATAGCCTGAGCCATCGCTTGCAGAGTAGCAGCAAGTGCAACATCATTTCTTCCAGCCATCTCAAACTTCTGGTCACAACACAAATAACGGTTAGAATTCAAATTAACAATACCCAATTGTTAGACAAAACTACGACTCGACAACTTGACCGGACGGACCGACCTGCTCTGATACCACTAATGTAACACCTAATTTCTACCCAACGAGTTAAATAAAATCAGAGTTATAAAAATTTCCAACGAACAAATGGAATGCTATACTTTCAACTTAAAACTACGACATTCAATCGTCTATAGTTCAGATACATAACACATGAAATTCGGATGAACCGATAACAACCTACTTAGCCTTTAAAAATAAAACAACTTTCATTACTACGCAGCGGATTCACAAAATTAAACTGAAAACACCATAACATCTTGTCCAACTCAAAACAACTTTAAGACAACGGTCTTTAATGAAAATAACTTAAAAATTCAGCAACACAATGAAAATCAACAATAAAGAAAACATGTGTTCATCCCCCCGAGTGCTACGTATCAGAGCGACAACGCCGACTCGAACTAATGAAGGTAACAACTATCCTTCTTGATTACCTGCACGTTACCAACAGAGGGAAACATTCAAACAGAAAGGGTGAGATATTGAACCATATAATCGGATATATAATAAATAATATATTAGTATTAGATCATACAATTCACCACTTCATAGCTTTTTATCTTCACAGCTTTTTATCAACATCTAACATAATTAATTCATCCACACGACAACTCAGGATGCAACATGAAATGCGACTTGTTCTTATGAACATGCATGTGGTACCAATGGAGCAGAACTCCTAACTTAGAAATATGCCAACAAATAGAGGCATCAACAAGGCATAAGCCTTCAACTTTATATTTGTCAATCCAGGCTAACTTGACGAGCATCAACTCCAACGTGATATGCTATGTATGCATTAACGACATGAACGTAATAACAACAACAAAAATAATTCAACTTAATTCAACATTAGCCATAAGCCTGCAACTTAATATTTTGCCCATAAATAGAGGCAATAAAATCACCCGTTATTCACATTTTTCAAAAAAAAAACACCACCCAACAGATCAACCAAAAATTACTACAAATAAACCGCATAATCATTCATATTATTTCGACTAAAACCGATTAATTAATTATCGGTCAAAAATTCTATTATTTCTACTTTACACTAAATTTCTTATTACGACTCGATTAAATTAATTATCCCTAACTCAAAACTCTTAAAAATCATTATATTAATAATACTAAATCATTAATATAATAATTATTATTATTATTACTAATATTATAATTAGTATAATCTATTATTTATAATAATAAGAGATATTGAATACATAATACATAAGTCACTACTGTTATAATTTCCAATTGCCACTGTTATCTAGCCCAATTTCCAATTGCCACTGTTATCTAATTCAATTTCCAATTGTCACTGTTATCTAATTCAATTTCCAATTGTTAATTACTAATTTATTATGTCTAAGTAACATGGCTGCTATTAAATTTAACTAAAAATCCATAACTAAAATGTCAATAACTTAGTAAAGATGTGTTATTATTTGGACACTTCAATTTATCCTGTTGACAACTCTAAATATATCAGAAATACGCAAAACAAATAAAAGTGGCTTTTAATTATACAAAACAACTTTATTGATAATTTTAACAACACTATTGACAACTCTAACAATCATATTGACAACTCAATTGACAATTGTAACAACTCTATCGAAATTGAAAAATAACTTAAATTAGCTAAATAATCCAAATAATTATCTCTAACTCAAAACTCTTAAAAAAAACATTATATTAATAATAATACTAAATTATTAATATTATTATTATTATTATTATTATTATTATTATTATTACTATTATTATTATTATTATTATTATTATTATTATTATTATTATTATTATTATTATTATTATTATTATTATTATATTTTTGAAGTAATATATAGTATCCTGAATGTGATATCCATTGTTAACATTAATTTGGTTTTCTAAAACATAGTAACACAGTATATGCATAATCCTAGAAGTGACCTGCCGTATAGTTTCAACAAAGGTAGCTCACTGTTTTCATCCTACAGTAACTAAGCAACATAAATAGAAATTTTGATATTCTGGAAAAACATGACCGTTACAATACCAATATATATTAAATTGGGTTCTTAATTTATCCTTCAATTTCAAAAATATATCAATTTTACAAACCCAATCCCATATACTATAAATCACATACCCTATTATAGAGTCAGAACCCCACCCTTATCTTGGATTAAGAGCAACTTTAAGAAATTTCAACCGAATTTTAGGAGGAATTTGGCACTAGAAGCAATTTCCTCTTGTTCTTCTTCTCCTCTCACAAATCCTATTTCCTCTTTGTTCTTTTCTTTTCCTGATAACACTACCTCTCTCTTATTCCTGTAATTCTATTTCCAATATAATAGTCATATTTTATTTAATCTTTAATAAATTCAAATGGGCCTAAGTGACATACCCCCCCTAATACTACACAACACCACCAATTAAAGCTCAATATCATAACTAAGCTTTATAGTAAAATAATACTTCAACTTAATTCCACCAAATTAATCCGATTAATTATTATTCCAACTTAATAAAATAATTCCGACTTCGACGATAAAAATTTGAATTAATATAAAATATTCAAAAATATTTAATTAAATAAATAATTAAGTATCAGGGCGTTACAATACTCATCAATTATCATGACAAGCTTCCATGAGTGTTTAACAACAATTAAATTATGCAGTTCACATGATTTATCGATACTGGACAACCTTGCAACATATCATGAAATTAACTCGAAAAATATGACGAAAACTGCTAACATACAACATAATCCATCCATAAACGCACCAGCAAACTCAAGTGAATCTCAAACAATTTTCGGATTGCAATTTGTAACCAATTTCAAATTCCGTACAACAACATACACTTGAACCAAAAAATAACATAAAAATGTTTTCAACCATTATAAACGGACGTGAAAATGCACTCTTCGGTTCAAGTATCATCGCCTTAGAAAAATTGTAAAAGAGTTACAAACAATCAAATGACATTAAATGCCTCAATTCTAAGCAACATACATCATTCA